>JAODAL010010344.1:0-105664 GCA_025379985.1 Phyllomedusa bahiana | reverse complement strand
TTTTTAGAGGGGGGGGTTTAGGTAAGAAATAACTGGGCCCTTCTCTTCCTGTTTCCTCTTTCACCAAGAAGTCAAGAAAAGATGTCCTCCACCCCCTGCCCCTATTTTAATGAATGGTCTGAAACTTGTGTGTAGCTATGATCTGTACAATGACGAATGTAATATTGTATTGTTTTATATTGACTTTATTATATACCTGGTTTGAGACATAGTTATTATAATACTGATGAGTTAGTTGTGTTGGCATTATCCGTTTAAGCCCAAGGGAAGGGCGATCCTTCAGCCATGGTTCCCTAGAGGTTTCCTCCACATGGGGTTTTTCCTCTCCTGAGTGCTGTAGGAGGACTCCTAGAATTTGCTACTTGGTAAAAAAAAAAAAAACTTGGTATTTTAACCTGTCACAGTTTTTATGTTGTGGTTCAGGAGTCAGGTGGAAGTTGCAGGTCAAGTTATGGTGGACTAATCTTAACTAATAGAGGATGTTAAATCTCATGGTGTGAAGAGGCTGAACTTTGTAAATGGTCAGCCTTAAGGATGGTATAATGGTAATGGCATCCAGGGGCGGGCACGGTGGTTAATCAGGAGTGAGGATCTTCAGTAGGATCATTGGTGCCCCTAAAGAATACTGGCTCTGCTTGAATGGCAAGCCAGAGCGTGCCGCCCCTTTATTGCTGTCTGGCCGGGTGCTGCATGTCAGACAGCTGGGAATATCACACAATTGTCTAGCACTCCACCTGACTCCTTCTATATTTGTTGTACTGGTTTGACTAAAGCTGTGGCAATTTTAACACCAAAGGTTAACGAGTCTGTGCATTTATTCTTGGATTTGAACTGGGTACTAGTTAGAGCGGGGGTTCATCCTATATCCAAAAGTCTTGACTTATTAGGTGTTCGTAGCTTCACAGTAGATAACTGTACCCCCTTATCGAGTGACAGAGGTGGTGACCAAGGTGATCGCCCACTTCTGCCTACCCATCGTCCCGGCCCTGGTTACTTCCATAAAAATGGTAGCTCTGGTCATTATACAGATTGATTAAAAACTGAGGGGGACATGTATGATAACTGTCTAAGGGTAATGCTTTCTTTGTTGCCCACAGAAACCAATTAGAGCTCTCCTTTAATTTTTCAGAGCACTATACGGAAGGAAAGGGACACTCTGATTGGTTTGTATGGGCAACAAAGAAAGTCTGGGATGTACACAGTTTTCATACCAGTGGCCCTTAGTTAATACAGACTGTTAGACCTTTACAACCACACGCTGTTAAAAGGTGGACATTCACTGTAAGCTGCTTATCCACAATTTATATTTGTTGGTGGATAAAGGTAATTTAGAGAGCATCTATTAACAAACAAATGAATATCATTACTAGTCACTTTCATGCAGTGCCTGATTATAGAGAAGACAAGGTGCCCCAGAGACACCGACAGAAAGAGACACATGCTCTGTTTTCCTTTTTTCCACGCTAAGAGGCCTCCACCCTATAAAACAGTGGGCTTGCTCTTATTATTTTGCTCAGTAGCCTCATCTGTACTTTATTTTCTCACCTATGAATACCCTCTGCCCAACAAGTTCCAACTACAGTGCAGTGCCCAAAATTGAACCCTATATTCAAGATGTAACCTCATAAGTCATCTATATTGGGACAATATTCTATATCACAGGTTTTTATCTCTCATTTTATGCAGTCTATTTCAATACATAGTCAGTTCCCAGTAGATGCTTCGTTTCACTTGAGTTGAAGTTTAGATAAGGAAGGTCCTTGGAGGCTGCTTGAGATATGGGATGACGGAAAGCAATAAACAACATATTCACTCTTAAACATTGCATTCTAGATATAAGATCACACTAGATGGATTAAAAATATCAGAAAAGAGGGCTGAAAGAAGAGGGAATTGGGAAGCTTAGAAACAGCTGCGAGGTTTCTTGGACCAATTGTTGCAAAACTGTTTTTGTTTCATGCTAAAAAGAAAATATAAATCATAATAAAAGAAAAATAGACGCATCATAAAACAAACTCTTATCTAGAGCAAATAGAAAGGTCCAATCAGTTGAATAGGACATAGGAGATCCCACTGCGATTATCCTTGGGCTCAGGGACAAGTTTTGTGCTTTTCACGTGGCAGGTCATATATCTTAACAATCTTCAGTTTTTTGGTATTTTATATATTTAGTTGAAAGGGATGAAAACCTGAATTTTGTTTTATATCCATGTCTGTTAATATAGAGCCCATATATGATAGACTTAAGTTGATAAACACAGATGACTTCAATCAAAATAATTGTTCATCAGATGAAATTTAGCCAAAACCGATCATTTTAGCTGATTGATGATATATTGTCCTCATCTGAAAAGAGGTCAGCCATGTTCAAAATTATCATCGAATAGTCAGATAAAAGATGTTTCATTTAGGAAGTAACTTTTGTCCATGAACAACCTTTCAAGAAGATTCCTAGACTATTCTCAGAAAGATTTATCATTTTCATCCACCCCATCATTGGTCATATAGTACCAAATTGAATAACTGGAACAACCAATAAGGACTAAAATGTGTATGGTTGCATCTGAGAAATAATTGTGAGTGCTTTGACTGTTCAATCAATGGTTGTTTAATCATCAGCCTACTTCTGTCAAATGTGTATGGCCACCTTAAAGAGCACCTATCACCTCCACACAAACACCTAGAATTGATAGTAGATGAAATTATAAGACTTTTCTTAAATACATGTCATTAGCAATGCAGAGGGTTTACCTCAGTTTTATAGGGAAACAGGTTTTACTTTCGCTTTGTAACTCAGGAGATCCTTATCAGTCTAGTGGGAGATACCAACAGTGCAGGGGGATGCTGAGGGCATAGCTGCTTGCATAGGGTAATCTGAGTCTCACTACATACAGTACAACAGGCACAGCACACTAAGGTTATGTCTACACTGCAGTGGACAAAAAAACTACCTGAAAGCCAAATACTAAAAAACTGAGCTTTCTGTCCCCTGCCTGTTAAAAAACAGCTGAAAAAACGGCCGTTTATTGCTGCAATTTGCATTTTTGGCGCGTTTTTTACCCGTGTTTTTTGCTTGTCTTCTGGATTTCAATGTATGCATAAATTAAGCCATTGGATGTAACTCCGCCCTACAATTATTGCATTTATATGTAATCTTGTTATCATTTTACGGATTTTGGCACTAATAGAGTTATCTCGCTTTTGTCACTAAAATACAAAATACTTTTTTTTTTACAGATTTTGGCGCTATTAAAGTTATTAAAGCTATTAAAGCTATTAAAGCTATTAAGTTTTTTTATGGTTTTTGTGGGTTTTTACGGATTTTGGTACTAATAAATTTGTCTCCAAAATCTGTAAGAAAAAAGGATTTTTAGCGACAAAAGTGAGATCTTTAATAGCGGCAAAATCCGTAAAAAAAAATTATTTTTAGCAACAAAATACATTAAAAAAAAACATTTTTAGCGACAAAAGCAAGATGACTTTAGAAGAGCCAAAATCCGTAAAAAAAACGTATTTTTTAACTAAAAAACTATGAATTGCGCAAAAATCGTTAGTGACCAAAGCATGATGATTTTTTTACGAACAGTACAAACAAGGACACATCGGATATTTCTATGCAAATTTGATAAGGTATAACCTTTATTAACACCCACTATAGGTGGGACTTGGGTCTCCTGGGTGGGTTTACATTAAAAAATTGTGGCAGAAAACGCGCCAAAAGACGTCTGGCGCTTTCTATAGACTCCTGTAGTAAATTTTCTGCCCGACTCTGTCGTTTTTTTAGAACATGTTGCAAAAGACGACCAGTAAAAAAAAGAACAGAAAAAAGATGCTCAGTGTAGACAGCAGGACGGTTTTTACAATAGAGTCTATGGGAGATGTTTTCAGTCGTTTTTGTCTGTGCAGTGGAGACAGAGCCTTAGGAAACAGTGTGACAGAGTTTACCTGTTGCTTCAGCCTCCTCCTCCATAGCACACAGGCATCTGTAACTGCTGCTGGTGTGCACATGATGTAGACTTACAGACTCCCCCTGCACTGTGGACTCTCCCAGCTCAGAAACTTACAACTGTCATCATAGCAATCCATCAAGCTGTCATGTGCCGACTTGGCCCGACTTCAGAGCTGTCTTAAAGGGCCAGCGCTTTTTTAAAAACTGAAATACAGGTTAAATGCTTTGGTTTTCCTACTGAAGCTGATTTGAGAAAGTGTTTGTATTTTAGTCTTCTGCTTCTTCATGATGTTTGTCTGGTGATAGGTACTCTTTAACCCCTTAAGGACCCGGCCAGTTTTGGCCTTCCTGACACAGCCCTATTTTTGAAATCTGCCATGTGTCACTTTATGTGAGAATAACTTTTTGACACTTTCACCTATCCATGTGATTCAGAGATTTTTTTCTCATGACACATTGTGCTTTAAGTAAGTAAGAAAATTTTATCCATACTATCCTTGTTTTTTGTGAAAAATATCAAAATTTCATGAAAAATTTGAAAAAATTTCTGCGTTCAAGACAGATAATTATTCACCACAAAATAGTTTATAACTAGCATCTACCATATGTCCACTATACGTTGGCATTATTTTTTAAATGTCCTTTTTTTATTACAGGGCTTAGAAATTTAGTAGTATTTTCTCACATTTTCAAGAAAATTAGCAATATACATTTTTTTTAGGGACCATTCCAGTTCTGACGTGGCTTTGAGGGGCCTGCATGTTAGATACCCCCCTAAATGATGCCTTCTAAGAAACTAGACCCTTTAAAGTATTTACAACAGTGTTTAGGAAGTTTGTTAACCCTTTAGGTATTTTTCCAGAAATTAAAGCAAAGTGGAGGTGAAATTTCAAAATTTCACTATTTTTGCAGATTTTCAATATTTATCCATTATTCACTGGAATACAGTAAATGTGACTAGGTAAATGCAACATAATATCAATTCCCCCAGGTCTGCCATTTTTAGAAATATCCCATATGTGGCCCTAGTGCATTATTTGGCTCACCCATAAGCCCCAGAATAGGAGGAGCACCTACTGGACTCTGGGGTCTCATTTTCAATGCAATTTTATTTAGGCGCCATTTCAAGTTTGAGGAGGCCCTAAGGTCCTAAAACTTAATAAACACCCCTAAAAAGACCCCATATTGGAAACTACACCCTTTAAGGTATATATACAGGTGTTTAGTGAGTGTATCAACCCCACAGGTGATTCACAAATTTTTTTTTAGCATTAGGCTGTGAAAATTAAAAAAAAAAATTTTTCCAATAATCTGCAAATTTAACTTAAAATGTTTCATATTACAAGGAATCCTGGAAAAAAGAACCCCAAAACTTCGTTAAGCAATTTCTTTCAAGTTCGGCAATACCTTACATGTGGGTGTAAACTGCTGTTTGGGCGCATGTGCAGGGCGTACAAGGAAGGAGCGCTATTGGCTTTTGGAACGCAGATTTTGGTGGGCCATGTCGCATTTGCAAAGCCCCCAAAGTAGCAGAACAGGTGAAACTTCCAGAAGTCGCCCCATTTTAGATTCAACACCCCTCATCTAGGGGTGTATTTGTGCATTTTGGGCACACAGGTGTTCCATCGTTTTTTTTAGCATTGGGCCATGAAAATGGGGGGGGATGAACGCAGTTCCACCATTGTTTTTTGGGCTTCAAATTTACAGCATTCACGGTGCAGTGTAAATGATGTAATAACTTTACTATGGGGGTCGGTACAATTGCACTGGTATACAGTGTATATAGTTTTTTATGTTTTATTACTTTTACACAATAGAAATAGGTCTATAAAAAAATTGCGTTTTTATGTTTTCCTATCTGACAGTCATAACTTTTTTATTTTTCTGTGTGCAGAGCTGTGTAGGGCCTTGTTTTTGCGGGGTGAATTGATGCTTTTATTGGTACCATTATGGGGTGCATACAACACTTTTTTCACTTTTATTATGGTTTTTGTGAGGCGTTTTGAACAAAATACAGCAATCCTGGTAGTGTTTTTTATTTTTATTTTTTATAGCGGTCACTCTGCATTAGATATGACATGCTAGCTGTCACGGGGGTCACGGGCTCTGCTGCCCCCCGCGACCGTCACCCTGCTCACCGGCGCGGCTGCCCGCGACCATCCCTCTGCTGTCCCGGCCCCGTTTCTTCCCTTACTCGTCCGCGCTCCTGTGAACGCCGCTCCTGCCTGTCCTGGCCGCCGTGTGCGTGGCAGCTGCTTAAGGCGCGCGCGCGCCGGCTTCTCTAAATTTAAAGGGCCAGCGTCCCGATAATTGGTCCTTTGTCGGGCGCTGGTTCTATTTAAGGTATCCGCCCCCAGCACTTCCTGCCAGTCTGTTGGTGTGTTTTCCGTGAGTTAGAGTGTATTGGAGTTCCGTCTTGATCGCCCGTGTACCAGTCCGCCTGCTTACGTTTCCTGACCTTGCCTGTTTGCCGCCTGCCCTGACCTTCTGCCTGTCCCCGACTACGTCTCTGGATTACGTCTTTGTATCACGCTGTACCCCGGCCGCCATCGCAAGCCAGTCACGTCAGGGGTAACGACCTGGTAGCCTCACGCCGCAGCAAGTCCATCCCGCTTTGCGGCGGGCTCTGGTGAAAACCGGGGGCTACTTAGACTCCATTCCCTGGCGTGGCTTAGCTATCATCGCTTGCGTTGGCCCAGCGAATCCACTCCTGCGTTACACTAGCTTTACTCAGCAGGTCGATACGATTACAGCAATACCCAATTTGTATATTTTTTTTTATGTTTTACTGCTTTTATGCAATAAAAACATTTTTATTCAAACAGGAAAACATGTTTTTGCCTCGCCATAGTCTGAGAGCCATAACTTTTTTATTTTTCTGTGTATGGAGCTGTGTACAGGCTTGTTTTTTGCGGGATGAGTTGATGTTTTTATTGGTATCATTTTTGGGGGGACAAGACTTTTTGATCAGTTTTAAATCCGTTTTTTGGAAGGCAGAGTGAAGAAAATACTGCAATCCTAGTAGTGTTTTTTATTTTTATTTTTAACAGCGCTCACTGTGCAGTATCCGTAATAAGTTAGCTTTACTCTGTGGGTCGATACGATTATGGCGATACCCAATTTATATAGTTTTTTTTATGTTGAAGCACTTTAAAAAAAAGTGTTTTTAGTGTGTAAAAGAATATTTATGCATCGCTATCTTCTGAGAGCCATAACTTTTTTATTTTTCCGTATACAGAGCTGTGTAAGGACTTTTTTTTTTGCGGGATGAACTGACGTTTTAATTGGTACAACGTTGGCGTTTATAGGAGTTTTTGATCACTTTTATTCCATTTTATGTGCTGCGGGATGAACAAAAATCTTAATTCTGTGATTGTTTTTTTTGTTTTGTTTTTTACGGCGTTCACCGTACGGGTAAATTAACATGACAGATTTATAGGGCAGGTCGTTACGCACGCGGCGATACCAAATATGGGTACTTTATTTATTTTTGATCTTTTTTGGGGCGATTGGCGTTTGTAAAGGGGAAAAGGGCGGTGTACGTGTTTTTTATTTTATTTTTCGTGTTTGTGTTTTACTTGTTTTTCACTTTTTTTACTTTTTTTTACTTTTTCACATTTTTTTTTTACTTTTCCCCATAGGGGATTTGAATGAGAGATCTTTAGATCTCTCATTCAATAGGAATCAATGCACAGCTTGTTGCTGTGCACTGGTTTCTATGGTAACTGTCAGTCACGATGCCGGGCCATGCCCACAGGGCACGGCCGGGCATCGTGACGTCACAGACAACCCGGAAGGCATTCTATGCCCTCCGTGCTGTCTGTCAGAGGGCAGGAGCTGCACGGATCGAGCGATCCGTGCAGTTGCTGCTGCCGACAGAGACGCAGGAGGAACGATCTCCTCCTGCGTCTCTCTTAGTTATTGTGACCCGATAGTCGCGATAATTAAGGGGTTAACCCCCCCTCCGGAGCGATCTCGGGTCGGGACCGACGCAGAGGGATGTCAGCTGTAATATACAGCTGACACTCCGCGCCGATCGCGCGAACTCTGCTTTAAAGTCCGCGCGATCCTCAGGACGTATACATACGTCCAGGTGCGTGAACCCCCAAACGACCTGGACGTATGGATACGTCTAAGGTCGTGAAGGGGTTAAAGGGGTTGTCTCACTTCAAGGATTGCTTTTTATGTAAAAAATCTTGTAAAAACAAGTCACTTTGCAATATGTGTCCATTAACAGTGTCCTACTTATTCCTAGATATCCCCTTTTGTTTGGACTGCATCAGCTCCTCAGGTCGCTATAGCTACAGACCTGTTTGATCTCTCCTGATAGGCTGTCAGCACTGGTTGCTATAGCTACAGACCTCGCCTCTACTGCAGTCTTGTAGGATCCAGTAAACACATCCCTGAATTCGAAGTGAAACTAAGAAAACAGGACTGAGCTAAGATGAATCGATGTAGTGAGACAACCCCTTTAAGTCTGGCTTTCATATTACAGTGTTAAATTAAAGCTCGTGAAATGTGCCAAATTTATTAAGAACACATCATACATCATGGACTATGCTACAGACAGGTAATGAAATCCATGCCTGCTTTGTTTTGCACTACAATTTGCACCAATTATAAACCTGTGTCTTCCATATTAATCCCATCAACTTTTGTTGCCACATTTAAGAGGTGACCAAAATTGAAAAAGTTGCACCACAAAAGGGGCACTTTTGCCTTAGAAATTTTTCCCCATGGACAGTAATATTTTTCAATGGAACTAGTTACAAGCATGGAAAAGAACAAAGAACCTGCAGAAAGATCCCCATACATATGTAAGAATGATTTGAAAAGATGTTCCTACTTGATATCTAATTACATTGGGCAACCAAGCAGATTCCTGGATCAAATACTTAGCAGGGACAAATGGACTCTGTAATGGACTCTGAAAGTAAGTGATTTGCCATCAAGTTATCTTCAAATGAGGTTGTTATCTACTAGTATTCATGTGATATAACCCAGCTGTCATATCCGCACCTGCTTGGGCCGCAATGCAGTGTTCTGTCCGGAAAAAAGGTGCAAGATGCGCTTTTGGCCATGTTTTGGGAATTTGCTGTTTTCTCAGTCTGAACACTGCCCTGCCAGATTCTGCTAATGATGAGTGACAGGTTTCCTGCCACACCCATCTGCTGCTGATCTTGTGCTGAGCAGCAGGTGAATTTAACTAGGTGTGAGTGACAGCTTTCTGCATCTACAGCATAGGACAAAAACCTTCGGAAAGACGACGGCTTTTTATCCGATACACAACCTCTGTTTTTGTCAGGTTTTGCAGGAAAAACGCGGTCAGTTTTAGTTTTTTTTCCCATTAGTCCGTACAATTGAATGTATGGGAAACCAACAGTAAAATGCAAGGCGCCAGCATTTTCTACAACATGTCCCTAAAACCGCCGGTGCCAGAAAACGATCGGAAAAAAAATGACATGTGTAGACTACAGGTCATTTTTTGTATTAAAGGCTATGGGCATGCAAAACGGTCAAAATACTAAAACCAATGAAAATCCGACGGTTTTCGTGTGCTGTGCAGACATAGACGTGTTCTGCATGTCAGGGACCCGGTCCAATCACTCTCTCAACCAGGTCCCTGACTTCCTAGATTCAGGTTTTTGCTGGTTATAGCCTCGGCTTACACTAGTGCACATTGTTTGTTTTCATCTTGTTTCTTTTGGATTGCTGACCTTTTGCATGTCTTTTTATTTCGCTTCTATTTGCCCTTCCTGTTTCTGACCCATTCCTGCTGGCTTCTCTGCTATTGTGTTTGTCTGTCTCATCTGTTTTGTGTTGCACTTATTCAGAATAGGGACTGTCGCCCAGTTGTCACCAACCGCTTAGGGTCAGGTTGACAAGCAGGCAGGGACAGCCTTGGGGTTATTAGCGCTAGGGCATACTATCTGTCTGTCCCTGTATATCTGGGGTCCCTAACACCAGCTTTTTCTGTAACACACTTTTAATTATATCATATGTACTGTATATTAGCCCTATTCTTTGAAAAGACAGCCCGTATAGAGAACCATATTCAACTAAATTTTGGTTAGCTAAGCTTTTCTTCACCTTGGGCAAATAATCATCTCCCTGTAT
This sequence comes from Phyllomedusa bahiana, assembly GCA_025379985.1. Lineage (NCBI taxonomy): Eukaryota > Metazoa > Chordata > Amphibia > Anura > Hylidae > Phyllomedusa > Phyllomedusa bahiana. Next base: position 95,598 of record JAODAL010010344.1, on the reverse strand, counting down.
CATAGCAGAATGTAAATACCCTTAAAGTTAGAAGTGTCGATTGTATGTCTCTTGTCATCCAGCATCGAAGGTACATGCCTAGGTTTGAAGTGGCTCATCAGAGTGCTAGGAGATCCTTAGGTTGGCCCAAGTCTGACACAGTAATGTACCCCTAATACATCAGACTCCAAAGGTCTAGCAGAAGACTCATTATGAGAACCAGTCACCAGATAATCTATTAAACCTTGCATGTGCAATGATTCCTTTAAATTTGGCTTAGGGAAAGTACTTAGGAGGGGGCATGCATAGGTCAGGCATAGATAGAGTTTTCCTCTGGGGCACCCAAAAACAATCAGTTGGATACTGTTAATACTCCCTTCTTCCTGCAAATCCCAGGGGTCATTTCAAAGAAATTTTACCCTATACAATCCTTACTTTACAATTGGCCCACCTCTGAGTTGTTACAAATTATACATTTCTTCTATCCTCTAACAAAGGGCAATACTAATATACCATGCGAAAATGGGTATACAAAAGAATAAGGCTATGTCTCTACTGCAGACATTTTCAGTAGTTTTTTCAGCGTTTTTCGTTTTCTAAAACCGCTGAAAAAATGACTGAAAACAGGTCCCATAGATTTTAAGGCAATGTTCACACGGCTTATTTGGGCGCAGATTGGAGCTGTACTGCGCGCCGTATTTGCGCTGTAATACGGCTGCAATCCGTCTCAGTAACTACACTAATCCACAGTTCTCATAGAGAACTATGGATTCCATCTCTCCTCCCCGCTCGCCGAATACGCCGAGCGGGGAGAAAGTGACATGTGAATTATTTACCGCGCGTACGCGCCGCAGATAATGATAGTCTATGGGGACGGCGAGCTGCTGGCCCCCTGCCCTGCCCCCGCCCCGCTGCACGGCTGCCGGCGTAATTGCGGGACGAAATCCATCCCCGCAATTATGCCGCCAATAAGCCATGTGAACCGGGCCTAATAGTAAAAACGTTCTGTAGTCTTCATAGAACATTTTTTTCTGTTTGTTTTTGCTGCTGGTCACAATATAAACATGTTGCAAAAAAAATGACTTGGCAGGGCAGAAAATATACCATCAAAGTCTATGTAAAGCACTGGACATTATTTTGCAGAAATCTATAGTGATCATAATGCTGTGCATTTCTGCAAAAAAAAAAGCGCCAAAAAGGTGCAAAAAATGTGCCATTTTTTTTAGCTGTTTTTGACAGGCACTGGACAAAAAACTCAGTTTTATGAATGTTTTATTGAGTTGTAGTTTGAGTTTTTTGCCGTGTAGCCTAAAGTTTAACTGTAGTAAGGAAATCATTGTCATCTCAGGTCAAAATGAATTAAACTAATTTGTGCCTGTTATCGGTCTGCATAACTTTTAAGTAATGTCAATTGGAAGTCTTTGAGCCGTGACATTAATGAGTCCTCACATGGCAGTAATTTATAGCGCCCTGTGGGGAAATGAGGAACAACACGAAGGCCACTTGTAGTTAACCCCTTTCAGACACATAAGATGAGATGTGAAAGTGATGAGTGGAGTGCCTTGTACAGGGTGACATTCTGGTGACATACACAGATCAGGATTACTTTAACTCACTTTCTGATGAATGCCTATTTAATATCACAGAGCTCTTAACAAAAGCAATATATGTGCAAATACTGGATTACCGCAGCGAGTTCTACAGTCAGCTTTGTGTATGAAACAAATTCATGAGGTACATAAGATGAGAGGTTTTTGAAGGAACTGCTTTGCATTTGTCTGGTATGTGTCCTCTCATCTGTTACATGCATTACTGAAGGATCTGGAACAGTCAGTAGACACGCCAAAACAGAAACATGTAATGGGAACTGGAAACAAGACAATGCCTCCTCTATAGAATAATATACAGAGGCTGAAGAAGTCAATGGCTTGAATCCAGTCTATGTGAATAGATACTCTCCAGTGTCAGCAAAAAGTGTCAAATTTTACAGGCAAATTGTAAGAATGACCAACATGCAGATTATGGGTGCCAATGGATGAGGAATGGTGACAACCATAAAGTCTGTAGACTGGTGTTTTGTGGGAACTATGGCATGTATTATGTAGGGCTTATATATCAAGATTCTATCGCTGATACTATTGAATAAAATTGGTTACATAATTGGTAGGGGTATTATACAACCTTAGGTCAGCAAAGTTCAGGATAGGCCACAACCCACAACAAAGAAGCAGATGATAGCTTTTTAGGTATTGTGGGGTATTATCGGATGTTTATTCAGAACTTTGTTAGTACAGCGGCACCTCTAACAGATCTGACCAGACACAGTAGGTCAGTTATGGTCTCCTGGAGCCCAGAGGCAGAAAGGGCATTCCAAATTTTAAAACGGCTCTTGGCAAGCGTCCAGTTCTGATCACCCCTGACTTCAAAAGGAATTTATCGGGCAAACGGACACATATGAGATGAGTGGGTGCAGTACGTTCCCAAGAGGTAGAGGGTGAAGAGCATCCAGTCACATACTTAAAGGGTTTTACATTCATGCTCTCTACCTCTTCCTGGTCAGGTGTGGGTGATTCTATAGCAGTAATTAGCATATCAGCTCAGTATTCACAGCTCTTCTAATTGCACTGACATGACATCTATACTCCAGAGAGCTCTAGAGCTCAAAGTAAACAAGAAATTAGAGATAGTTGTTAGATATAACACACTCTGTTCTCAAGCTGCTGGCAGTCAGACGTCACTCTCTACTCTCAGATGCTGACCTGTGTGCACTCGGAGCAGATAAAATCTCTCTTATCTCCTCAACAAAGCTAAAAAACCAAAGCAATGTATTCGGAAAAAGTCTTCATTTACCGTACCCTACATATTGAAATCTAATCTTTGTAGTGAGACAACCCCTTTAAGTAGGAATATCATGCCCACTGAAAAGAATAATAGTATTGTTGTTCCTGGCTATCAAATGCTGTCCTATGTGGCTTAGGCTCTAGGGAATACTCTGGCAAGTTGGGAAAAAAACGGTCATGAGCCAGGCTGGGTGCTACTTAGAGCAGCTGCAGCCTTTAGAAGATTTGCAAAGACCTCAGTCAGGGCCTGTGCATGGGGTCTGGCAGAACTGTGAAGCCACAGTGCGAGTGGCACGCATTAACTGTGTTGAATCTAGTGAGGACTAAACGTCTGTTTAGTTAGAGCTCACCTGAGCAGATTTTTGTTATATGTTTGCCTGAAGTTAAGGGAATATTCACACGGCGTATTGTGGCAGGCACAGGTACATGCTGTAATACTCGTTCATTAGCTGAATGTACACGCTTGCAAGTAAAGCATAGTCTCAATGTACAATGGCCCAAGACAGCTTCATTTCTACGCAATGGGAGATACAATTGTAAAATCGTCAACAATGTCTTACACAGCACTCAATGAGTGCTAGACTTGAAGAATGATTTTACCGTATTTGCGAGGCGTACTTCAGCACAAAAAAACACCGAAGTATACCCGCAAATACATCGTGTGAACATACCCTAAGGCTTTATTTTTGTTACAATAAACCCAGGCAGTATCTCCTTTACATAATAAATATATATATAAATATAATATATATATAATATAATATAAATATATATATATATATTAAATAATACATATTATAAATGTTATACATCTATAATATATATATATATATATATATATATATATATATATATATATATACACACACACAATATACAGTGAAGGAAATAATTATTTGATCCCTTGCTGATCGTGTAAGTTTGCCCACTGACAAAGACATGATTAGTCTATAATTTTAAGTGTAGGTTAATTTTAACATTGAGAGATTGAATATCCAAAATAAAATCCAGAAAATCAAATTTTATTAATTACAATTTAATTACAAATTCATTACAAATTCACATTTTGCTGAGAGAAATAAGTATTTGATCCCGTACCAACCAATAAGAGTTCTGGCTCCTACAGACCATTTAGATGCTCCTAATCAATTTGTTACCTGCATTAAAGACAACTGTCTTACATAGTCACCTTTATAAAAGACTCCTGTAAACAGACTCAATTAATCAGTCAGCCTCTAACCTCTACAATATGGGCAAGACCAAAGAGCTTTATAAGGATGTCAGGGACAAGATCATAGACCGCATAAAGCTGGAATGGGCTACAAAACCATAAGTAAGATGCTGGGTGAGAAGGAGACAACTGTTGGTGCAATAGTAAGAGAATGGGAGAAATACAAAATGACTGTTAATTGACATCAGTCTGGGGCACCATGCAGAATCTCACTCGTGGGGTATCCTTGATCACGAGGAAGGTGAGAGATCAGCCTAAAATTACAATGGGGGGAACTTGTTAATGATCTCAAGGCAGCTGGGACCACAGTCACCCAGAAAACCATTGGTAACACATTACGCCATAATGGTTTAAAATCCTGCAGTGCCTGCTAGGTCCCCCTGTTCAAGAAGGCACATGCAGGCCCGTCTGAGGTTTGCCCATGAACACCTGGATGATTCTGTGAGTGATTGGGAGAAGGTGCTGAGGTCAGATGAGACAAAAATTTAGCTCTTTGGCATTAACTCAAATCGCCGTGTTTGAAGGAAGAGAAATGCTGCCTATGACCCAAAAAACATCATCCCCACTGTCAAGCACGGAGGTGGAAACATTATGTTTTAGGGGTGTTTCTCTGCTAAGGGCACAGGACTACTTCACTGCATCAATGGGAGAAAGGATGGAGCCATGTACTGTAAAATCCTGAGTGACAACCTCCTTCCCTCTGCCAGGACATTAAAAATGGGTCATGGCTGGGTCTTCCAGCAAGACAATGACCCAAAACATACAGCCAAGGCAACAAAGGAGTGGCTCAAAAAGAAGCATATTAAGGTCATGGAGTGGCCTAGCCAGTCACCAGACCTTAATCCCATAGAAAACTTATCGAGGGAGTTGACGCTCCGTTGCCAAACCACAGCCTCTAAATCTTAATGATTTAGAAATTATCTGAAAAGAGGAGTGAAGCAAAATTTCTACTGACATATGCGCAAACCTCATCATCAACTACAAAAAATGTCTGACTGCTGTGCTTGCCAACAAGGGTTTTGCCACCAAGTATTAAGTCTTGTTTGCCAGGGGGATCAAATACTTATTTCTCACTGCAAAATGCAAATAAATTTATATAATTTATACAATGTGATTTTCTGGATTTTATTTTGGATATTCTATCTCTCAATGTTAAAATTAACCTACCCTTAAAATTATAGACTGTTCATGTCTTTGACAGTGGGCAAACTTACACAATCAGCAAGGGATCAAATAATTATTTCCTTCAGTGTATATATATATATATATATATTTATATATATTATATTATATATATATATATATACATATATATATATATAAATACTTGTTATTGTTTTTTGGTGGTTTTTTTGCTTTTATGTGCCCCTTGTGTGCTGCTGTTGATCTGTGTCAAAGGTGGAAGACTGAACTAAATCAGTTTCTGACGGTTGACACTATAGTTTTCTCATGCTTCCCTTTTCTCAGTTATCCTTCTGTGCTAGTGAAGAGGCTCTGGTTCTCCAGTGACAGGCAGGGCAGGACAATAAAGGCAACTTTACAGTGAATAGAGTATAAAGAGTCCTGACTGTGGAGAGAGTAGCTGAGCATGTGTGTCCACCAGTAGTGAGATCATATGAGGATGTGCACTTTGCTATACAATTTGAACACCAGATGGTGCCCTACTATGTACCTAGATGTAATAACTTTTCACCAAATTGCTTTTTTACAACATGTCAATGTCAAACATTGTTATTTTTTTATCATCTGTGCAATGAATATGATATTTAATATTGGAACAACTCATTTAAGTAACAGACACGGACACAGGTGTTTTCCCCTGTACAGTGTCTATCATAATTGTATTTATAACTGCAACAAGATAAATAAGCCAGTTTTTCATACAACTGAAGAAAATATGACTGATGCCAATTCATTACAGCGTGTATTGAAACATCCCGAGTGCTGAACTGGAGAAGCGGCCAGTGAGAGAGATAAGGGATGTAATAAACCGTAGGTTACAATGTTAACAAAAACCTGCCAAGAAATTGTATTGATATATGATTTTAAAATATTTTTTCTCCAATCCATTTGAGGTGTTTACTTTGATAAAACTTGTTTTTTCCCTATCTTAATATTTCATCTTTTCAATTCGCATTCACAACTGTCAACTGTCTAGATGTCAAAAGTTTTACATGTTTCTTGAATAATTTCTGTCTTAAAGCTAAAGATATTTTATATTTATTTCATAGTTATTCCAATGTGTCCATCTTTAACCTTCTTGAATTGTGTTAAGTTATACAAATTGTTAGAATTTATATATTCCTCTGTGTCACGTTTGAACTTTTTTGTTGGTGCCCATTCTATATGTTTATATGTACCCTCTGTTCTTCAGTATGACACCATTGCAGTGAGTGAGTCCTACTGGTGCACTGTCGTTCCACGTGGAGGCAACTGAGTACAGTGCTTGGTTGTTTCCATCGGTCCCATAGACATTGAATGGCGCAACAGCCTGCATGTGTGACCACTTTCAATTCAAGCAGTTATGCAGTGAGGAGGAATAGAGATCAGTGAGGAGAAAAGGGAGTTTTAGGATCCCCATTTTAGTGATCAGTGGAGATCTTTTTGTTGGGGCCCCCCAAAGATTATATATTAAACACTTATCCTGAGGATGATATATTTTTTCTTTGGAATAACTTTATTATTTTTTTATATATTTTTTTTTACTTTTCATTTTCTTTCATATTTTATGTTTCAATGTAGATAAAAAAATATATATTTTGAAAATGAATTAAATCTCGAACTTTCTCTTTTTATTTTTGACGATTTTCCACTTTTCCAATGTGCAGAAACCGTCTGCCATGAAAAATACAACAAAGAATTAAAGCTTTTCATCAAAGGTTCTCGTGAGGAAGCCATAGATATATAGTTACATGTAGTATTTGCTGGCATTAGGAAAAATATACATTATGCTGATTTACACAGCTGTTCAATGCTTGTTGCATAACAGATGGACATCACCTTAATCTCCTCTAAGAGAAATTGTTGTAATGAGATCATTCTTATGGACAAGGATGGTTTTGTTTAGACTTGAGGTGGTTTTCATGTATCACAACTGGATATGTCCATATAACATTTGCTATATTCAATTACATATTGGTTTCAGCAGTGATAATTTAGTTAATCAAAATAGGACTGAGGCTTCAGCTTCTCTGAGGTGGTCTCCTAGCCCTCTGTGTAGAGTGATGACAAGTCACTGAGTCTAGATCTCCAGACCATATCCTGGTACTTTGAAAATTCTGCCCCCCTCAGAAGATAAGAGACAGCAATTATCTTGTGGGATAATTGACTCTTAGAAGTTGTAACAAAAGAAAATTGTTTGTGTGCATTTCTAAGGCAACTAGTTTGCTATTGCATCTAACTTTCCAATTGATTTTGATGCAAAAGTATCACATTTTCTAGTCGCTTCTTTCAGCGGTCTGAGATGAATGAACTGTGAATTGAAAGGATGATTGCATATAGCTTAAAAGGAGACATGCAAAATTGAAGGAAACATGTATACATTTCTATGTCCTGATTAGGAAGCTGAATATCCAATATTTAAAATATAACTTTTGGTTTTCTTGATTTATCTGCACATTAAAAAATGACAGGAATGTTATAAGACACCAAATGAAATCAACTAAAACTTAATTTATCTCTTAAGAGTAGTGTTGTTCGAACTGTTCGAGAAAAGTTAAGTTCGAGTTGAACTTCTTGATTTTTTAGAACACGAACCGAACCGAGCTTTTTACGGTTCGTTCAAATAAAGTTCGCGTTCAACATGCACATTCGACACGCCAGTTTTCGTTTCAGTTTTAGTTGCTTCCTGCACTTTTGGCGGCCATCCAATCACCTTTCTGCACTTTTGGCGGCCATCCAATCACCTTTTTGCACTTTTGCCGGCCATCCAATCAGTGCAGAGCAAAGAGAAGTGTCAAAAACATCATCACATGACCATGTTATATATATATTTCACTGTATTGCCTTGTGAACACCATTTCCAGCTCACTCTCTGTACTGTACAGACTGCTCTCTGTCTGCTTGCATGCAGGCACAAGATTTGTTTCTTAGTGATTTTACACAGGAAAAGCTGCTATTTAGATTAGTTAGGGGAGTGTACAGCAAGCTTAGGGAATCAAAGACAGCAATAGTTAGGGAGTTTTGTATTGCTAGCTGTTATTTAGCGACATTTGCAGGCTCACATAACGCCTAACTCTCATATACATCATACTCATCATACTTAGTGCCCAAAAGTTAATTTTGGCAGTATTGGGGGTTCACTGATTGTATAACACACTGTTACCAAATCTCATACAGAAAGAAATCTATTTCAAATAGTGGTTGGTTGCTGCAAATTATTCTGATTGAAGAAAAATTCATTCTTGCAGTTTTGGGGGTTCAGTAATTGTATAACACACCGTCTCCAAATCTCCTATACAAAGAAATATATTTTAAATAGTGGTTGGTTGGTGAAAATTATTCTGAGTGGAAAAATGTTCATTTTTTGCAGTTTTGGGGGTGAAATACCTTTCAAATATACCGTGTGTTATTGTCATACAGATCTATATCCAGGAAATAGAGTTCTCTCTGTTGCAAAATCTTACTGAATACCAAAAAGTGTAATTTTGCCAGATTTTAAGTCCACATAACCCTGAAATATACCGGTGCGTTATTGTGATCCACATATATATACACCTCCTTTTTTTTTTATTACATATATCTTGTGCCACGCTTGGGTCCTGGTGAAAAAGTGAAATGGGGCTCCTGATAGTTACCATGTGCCATCTCTAATACCGGTGTCTTCTTATGTGTCAAAGGGGCTTTTGTCCCCCCTCAGGATGCAGGGCCCCATAGGAGCTGCTACCGCTGCACGTCCTATAGCTACGCCCCTGCTTGCAAGCTGTCCTCATCTTTTCAGTTAGCCATTGAAAGGAATGAAGTATTTTAGCCTCTTAATTTTTTTCTGTCACTCTTAGAGCCAAATTTTCTTCATTAAGTTGTTCCACGTTTCCAGTTTACTGTTATAGATGGTAATTACAGCTTCTCCTCATCTGTATAGGTATAAAAATGAACCAGAACATCTTCTCCCATTGACTCTAATGGGGTTCGAACTTCCAACCGAACACCTCTAAGTTCGACTCGTTAGGTCGACTCGTTTGCTCATCACTACTTAAGAGATAAAAAATAAATGAAGAAAATAAATGAAGAAATATGATCATAGATGTCACGGGGGTCTCTCCGCAGGGGGCTCGGTGCGGGCATCGCGGCCGCCCGCGACCACCCCCGTGCCCGCGGTCCCGGCGTCTGCTCCCTTACCTGGCCCCGCTCCGGTGAACGCCACTCCCGTCCGTTCTGGCCGTCGGGCTTGTGCCCGTTCCTTAGCGCGCGCGACACTTGGTTTAGATTTAAAGGGCCAGTGTCCCTTTAATTGGTTGATTGCCGGACGTTGGTTCTATTTAAGGGTTACGCCCCCAGCACTCGCTGCCAGATTGTTGGTGTGCGTTTAGTGAGCTTAGAGTGTCTCTATTGTCCGTATTGATTACCCGTGTACCAGTCCGTTCCGCTACGTTTCCTGACCTTGCCTGTTTGCCGCCTGTCCTGACCGTCTGCCTGTCTCTGACCACGAACCTCTGCCGCCTGCCCTGACCTTCTGCCTGTCTCCGACTACGTCTCTGGATCACGACTCTGTACCACGCTGTACCCCGGCCGCCACCGCAAGCAAGTCACGTCAGGGGTAACGACCTGGTAGCCTCACGCCGCAGCAAGTCCATCCCGCTTTGCGGCGGGCTCTGGTGAATACCGGGGGCTACTTAGACTCCGTTCCCTGGCGTGGCTTAGCTATCATCGCTTGCGGTGGTCCAGCGGATCCACCGAATCGTTACAATAGAAATGTTAACCAAACCTTGTTGTATTGGTGAAGAAGCCTGGTGCAGCACAGAAGCTAATAATTTTTGGGGCATATATGGCACTCTTGGGACAGCTCTGTGGCAGACACATCAGCGAGGATCTATGGTAAAGAGGGTGGTTATTTTTTCCATTCTTTTAAAAATTTGCCAGCAATAGAGACTAAATCAGGAAATTAAAAGGGTTGTCTTGATTATTTTTTATGAAATATATTAAGGCTACTGGTGCCCTGATAACAATAAAACAAAATATACTCCCTTACAGCATTGCTACAACCCACCATCTCCCCTGGATCTTCTGTTAACTTCTGGCTGCTATGGTTGGCTAAAAATCTGATGTCATTGATGTCACTGCTCGGAGCCATTCACTACGGAAGCGTGACATTGGGCAATAACACGTGACCACTGCAGTTGTTTCGAGCCCACCACAGCAGCAAAAATACAACAGAAGAATTGGACCAGGAATTATATCTCATGCAAACAAAAGATATGTCAAGGCCTACGTATCAGCATAACCATGCTGTGATCTTCATCTTTCTGAAAAAAAAATATCCAAATCTATTATTTTTTTTAGAAGATCTATCATTTTTTTTTAAAATAGTTGCCACAAATAACAAAAATGTCTATAGGGCTGAACAAAAAAGATTAGAATGATATCAGAATGTTCTATTTTGGAGCCTATTATATCAAAACTACAACCCCCCCCCAACTGTGAAAATGAGGTCTCATATTACTTGGGCTTTAGAAAACATCCACAAAGCATGGGAGAATTATCCATCATGTGCACAACTCTCTATATTACAGTCTATGCAGATGTACAAAAGCAGATTACTACTTCATTTATTCATTTATTACTACTTCAATATTCTATAAACGTCTGTTGTCAGAATATTTCTTTAAAGGGGTGTTTTCACAAATGCACAAATGTTCTTCTGTGTTACTGGCTGGTTCATAGCCAGCTATGGGCTGTCTGTGTCACAGAGGGACAAGGTCGGCGCCTGAATATAGTCAAGTGAGTGCGCTCGGCTATAATCGGAACTTCCATACAAATGAATGCGGAGAACAGCCACTAGTTCTGCCTCCTCATTCTCTCACACATAGTTAGCTATGAGTTGACCTGTTACATGCTGTTAGCCAAAAAACATGAGCGTCTTCATATCAAATCATAAGCACACAGAAGTACAGTGTAGACCTTATGCAGTTTATGGACCTCATTTTACAGATTTGATCTGACAGTGTGTATGAGCAGTGTTACAACTAGAATTCATATGACCCCATAACAAAATGAGAAGTGTCCTACCTCCTAATGACAGGAAACTGACACAGCAGTAGAAGTAGCAGTTATTAACTGTATAAATAGTAGCACCATGTATTAGAGAAGTACTAACAATCAAATACAAAATATGCAATACCAGGAATTAATAACCTGTTTAAAAGATAACTTTTATTCTTCAATATTAAAATAAATCCTCATATAAAATCTATATCTAAATCTTAAAATGGTTATAAAACATAATAGGCGAAAAACATATATATCAAAATGCATTTAACTCATGATTTGTATATTATCCGATTATCACTTCATCACAATTAATGATAATTTAAATTTATAGTTGAAAAACCAGATACTACCGCTACAACCACCCTGGTAAGATCCTAACTACATGGAGCAATTGCCATGAAAAGGGCAACCCCACTCAACGACGGCTGGCCCTGATGACTAACATGTAAGACTCTAAGTTTAAATATCAAACATTGTCCAGATGCATTTACCCTTGTTTTGATGAAGGTTCATCAGGGGACCAAATAGCAATCAATCATTATGTATTAGAGAACAACATACTACATATCAGAAAGACATAAAATTGTTATTCTCAACAGAAATATACAATGTTCTTATATCTGTGAGGGCACCTCAACCTCAGGGCCCCGTGGCAGCTGTGTTGGCTACTACTCCTATAGTTATGTCTATGTGTATTGGAGCTCTCCATTTTACAACAGATAGGTTAAATATGACCTTGTTCTTTGCTTCAGATCAGCAAAAAACTATCATCCTGAAAAAACAAACAGTGGTGGCCAAAAGTATTGGCACCCCTGCAATTCTGTCAGATAATGCTCAGTTTCTTCCTGAAAATGATTGTAATCACAAATTCTTTTGTATTAATATATTCATTTATTTTGCTTGCAATGAAAAAACACAAAATAGAATGAGACAAAAATCAAATCATTGATCATTTCACCCAAAACTTCAAAAATGGGCCGGACAAAGGTATTGGCACCCTCAGTCTAATACTTGGTAGCACAACCTTTAGCCAAAATAACTGCGAACAATGGCTTCCGGTAACCATCAATGAGTTTCTTACAATGTTTGCTGGAATTTTAGACCATTCTTCTTTGGCAAACTGCTCCAGGTCCCTGAGATTTGAAGGGGGCCTTCTCCAAACTGCCATTTTGAGATCTCTCCACAGGTGTTCTATGGGATTCAGGTCTGGACTCATTGCTGGCCACTTTAGAAGTCTCCAGTGCTTTCTCGCAAACCATTTTCTAGTGCTTTTTGAAGTGTGTTTTGGGTCATTGTTCTGCTGGAAGACCCATGACCTCTGAGGGAGACCCAGCTTTCTCACACTGGGCCCTACATTATTCTGCAAAATTTGTTGGTAGTATTCAGACTTCATAATGCCATGCACACGGTCAAGCAGTCCAGTGCCAGAGGCAGCAAAGCAACCCCAAAACATCAGGGAACCTCCGCCATGTTTGACCGTAGGGACCGTGTTCTTTTCTTTGAATGCCTCTTTTTTTTTTCCTGTAAACTCTATGTTGATGCCTTTTCCCAAAAAGCTCTACTTTTGTCTCATCTGACCAGAGAACATTCTTCCAAAACGTTTTAGGCTTTCTCAGGTAGTTTGGGCAAACTCCAGCCTGGCTTTTTTATGTCTCGGGGTAAGAAGTGGGTCTTCCTGGGTATCCCACCATACAGTCCCTTTTCATTCAGACGCCGACGGATAGTACGGGCTGACACTGTTGTACCCTCGGACTGCCGGGCAGCTTGAACTTGTTTGGATGTTAGTCGAGGTTCTTTATCCACCATCCGCACAATCTTGCGTTGAAATCTCTCGTCAATTTTTCTTTTCCGTCCACATCTAGGGAGGTTAGCCACAGCCATGGGCTTTACACTTCTTGATGACACTGCGCACGGTAGACACAAGAACATTCAGGTCTTTGGAGTTGGACTTGTAGCCTTGAGATTGCTCATGCTTCCTCACAATTTGGATTCTCAAGTCCTCGGACAGTTCTTTGGTCTTCTTTCTTTTCTCCATGCTCAATGTGGTCCACACAAGGACACATGACAGAGGTTAAGTCAACTTTAATCCATGTCAACTGGCTGCAAGTGTGATATACTTATTGCCAACACCTGTGAGGTGCCACAGGTAAGTAACAGGTGCTGTTAATTAAACAAATAAGAGAAGCATCACATGAGTTTTCAAACAGTGCCAATACTTTTGTCCACCCCCTTTTTTATGTTTGGTGTGGAATTATATCCAATTTGGCTGTATGACAATTATTTTTGTGGTTTTCTATTGAAGACAAATTAAATGAAGATAATAATACCAAAGAATTTGTGATTGCAATCATTTTCAGGAAGAAACTGAGTATTATCTGACAGAATTACAGGGGTGCCAATACTTTTGGCCATCACTGTATTTATAATTTGTTTATCATTAAGTCTCTTAAAGTATAAATGTACTCTTGTCATGAAAATATTTATAGCGCACTGACTATAATATTGTACCTAGTGCAGAACTATCAGGTGATGTATTAATGCTAAATTTACATATTCTCTGAAAAGAATCCCTACGTTATGAAAATATAATGATTCAAAAATATCACCCTCAAAGCCACCTGAGGCATCCTAAGCGTAAAAATATGAGGCAAACGGGAAACAAATTAATTCAGTTATTTGAATGAACTTACTGATAAATTGTGCAGTCTGTCAAAACTGAGTGTAAAGAAAATTAAAAACCAGCTAAATCTTGTAACCTGGTGATGCTTTATGTTATGTGGACAGCAGTGATATCATCACAACGATGGAATAATATACTTTTTAGGGGCTGTCCTTATGGCAGATTTTGGTGTGGAAATACCCAGATTCCATGCAAAAAGCTTCCTATGAGAAGGAATGTAAAGAGATGGATTTGTTGCAGATTACAGAACCAGCCATGTAGGTGCGAAGTCTGTGCCCATGTGGCGGGAAGCTTTGGTTCGAAAATCAACATGTGGTGCAAATTTTTAAATCCATAACGTAAATTTCTATTGCGGATTTACTATTAATTTTACCCTATTGAATCGTATAAAGTAAAATCCCCACCAAAATCTGTACCAAAGTCAGCACGATCTGTTACAGATTTTTACAGTATCTCACAGAAGTGCTTATACCCCATTTTTGTAAATATTGTATTATACCTTTTTATGGGACAGCACTGAAGATATGACACTTTGATACAATGTGCAGTAGTCAGTGTACAGTTTGTAAAAGGGTGTGAATTTGGTGTGCCCTCAAAATAACTCAACACACAGACATCAATATCTAATCACTAACAACAAAAGTGAGTACACCCCTAAGTTAAAATGGTCAAATTGTGCCCAATTTCCCCTTTTTTTCCTTCACAGTGTCATGTGACTTGTTAGTGTTACAAGGTTTTAGGTGTGAATGGAGAGCAAGTGTGTTCAATTTGGTGTTATCGCTCTCACTCTTTCTCATACTGGTCACTGGAAGTTTACAGCTCAGTGGAGAGAATGGATTGGCACCAGCAGAGATGTAAAGTAAAATCCAAAGAAATTTATTCAGTTTCCATGATAAAATAGCCACAAACAAGCCACATAGATGAACAACGTGTGCAAACGAAAACAAACAGTCAGAGGGGTGACCAGCTGACGCGTTTCGGGCTTGGCATAGCCCTTAGTCTTAGCTGTAGAATAGAAATGCTACTGCCCTCTTATAATGTGCAAAACAATCACAATACACATAATAATAGTTCACAATTAACACCTGTGTGGACGTACTCACGATCCATGCGCTTCCCCAGGGCAACACGACGCGATCCGCTATACCGGAAGTCGGAAATGACCAAAGGGAATGATGCGCTCCAAACAACGGAAATGACGCCACGGAGTATGCCGGTAAGTGGATTACGCGTTGCCATGGCGAGGCGCTCGATAAGCGAAGAAAAAGAATATGACTACAGGCACATATTACAAAAGTTAAAATATATTTTAGATGTGCACAGCCTAATTAACTTTTGTAGTCTATTTGAGAAATGGCAATCTCATTGGCTTGCTGCACTCTGCCGCCTCTTTTAAACCAGTGCAGGATAGTTCAATTGCAAGTTCCTGTCACTCCCTGAGATGTTGTAGTCTGAACGGACTCCTAGTGAGGTAACATGTTAGTGGTTAGGGACTCACCTGTTCTGGGATCCCCTTGACGCTATTGGGAGGTGAGCTTAATACAATTTTTGATCAAAAACTGTAAACTAAGAGTCCCAGGTTTTTCATATTTTCCTTAGCAGTAATGCATTTCCAATATTCCTATATACCTTGATGTTTCACTTAGTTTTTAGTGTGCCACTGATTTTTGTATTAGATGTATGCTATTGCCTTTTCAGTGTGCACCTATGCTTACGTTTTTCAAAATATATTTTAGATGTGCACAGCCTAATTAACTTTTGTAGTCTATTTGAGAAATGGAAATCTCATTGGCTTGCTGCACTCTGCCGCCTCTTTTAAACCAGTGCAGGATAGTTCAATTGCAAGTTCCTGTCACTCCCTGAGATGTTGTAGTCTGAACGGACTCCTAGTGAGGTAACATGTTAGTGGTTAGGGACTCACCTGTTCTGGGACCTCCTTGACGCCATTGGGAGGTGAGCTTAATACAATCTTTGATCAAAAACTGTAAACTAAGAGTCCCAGGTTTTTCATATTTTCCTTAGCAGTAATGCATTTCCAATATTCCTATATACCTTGATGTTTCACTTAGTTTTAGTGTGCCACTGATTTTTGTATTAAATACAGGCACATATTAACCTGCAGCAAAAATAAACAACGCCTTGCTGGTTAACAGGTTGGATACACGAGCAAAAAAAGACTTGTAAGGCAAGCCCGCAGCACAAGGTGCCTGTGTCAATTCATTAAACAGGTGAAAATATAAAACAGCATGTGTTAAAAAACAATTAATAATAAAGAAGGTACAAATAAATTTTTGCAAAATATAATTAATGAAAGAATGATTGTAAGCAAAGCTGAAGGTGGGACTAAAAATGAAACATAATATCTCTGCGTACATTAAGTCCTTTAGGACAAATACTATTGAGAGCCAGAATCCAAAATGCCTCTCTATCCCTTAACACATACTCCCAATCTCCACCCCGTGTAAGTTTGCGGACATTTTCTATGGCCATAACTTTTAAGCCTTGTGTTTGGGACCCATGTTTTTCTATAAAATGTTGTGCTACATTAGATTTATTACATCTATTGATGTTAGAAATGTCATTGAGATGTTCGAGGAAACCAGTTTTCAATCTCCTGATGGTGCTGCCTACATATATGAGGTTACACAGGGTACATGTAAGGACATATACCACATGATGAGAGTTGCAATTCATGTAACTTTTAATTCCAAAGGAACGGGAAGAATCAAAATTATAAAAATTATGAGCAGAAGATGCAAATTTGCATGTTCTGCAAGGATATGATCCACATTTGAAGAAGCCTTTGTGGCGCAACCAAGAAGGTTTGTTGGTAACAAGCAAACGGTTAGGCGATAACAAATCACCAATTGTCTTAGACTTTCTTGCCACTATGCGACAGCCATTATGTAAAATGGCATCCATAGTCTCATCCTCTTGCAACATGGGTAAGTATTTCAAAATAATTTGTTTAATTGTCGCAAAGTGATGGCTGCGATCAAGTACTAGCACCACCTTGTCTTTGTTAGGATTATCTCCTCTCCCTTGTCTATGTAAAGATTTCACAGAATATCTCACAGAAGTGCTTATACCCCATTTTTGTAAATATTGTATTATACCTTTTTATGGGACAACACTGAAGATATGACACTTTGATACAATGTAAAGTAGTCAGTGTACAGTTTGTAAAAGGGTGTGAATTTGGTGTGCCCTCAAAATAACTCAACACACAGACATCAATATCTAATCACTAACAACAAAAGTGAGTACACCCCTAAGTTAAAATGGTCAAATTATGCCCAATTTCCCCTTTTTTTCCTTCACAGTGTCATGTGACTTGTTAGTGTTACAAGGTTTTAGGTGTGAATGGAGAGCAAGTGTGGTAATTTTGGTGTTATCGCTCTCACTCTTTCTCATACTGGTCACTGGAAGTTTAACATGGCACCTCATGGCAAAGAAGGATCTGAAAAAAAGAACTGTTGCTCTAATAAGATGGGCCTAGGTTAAGAGTTGCCAACACCCTGAAACTGAGCTGCAGCTGGGGGCCCAAGCCCATACAGGATTTAACAGACAGGTTGCATCAGAACAGGCCTGCAGTGGTCGACCAAAGTGTTGGTGCATGTGTCAGCATCAAATAAGAGAGGGTCTTGTAAAATAGTGTATGAGTGTTGCCAGCTTTTCGCAGGGGGGGGGGGGGGGGAAAAAAAAACGCGGGGGGGATAACCCCTGCCAGAGAAAAGTCATACATAAACACAGGGTTTTAAATTGGTTGCTGGCTGTGTCCAGAAGGAAGCTCTTCTAAAAAATGATTCACAAGAAAACCCCGTAAAATTGTAAAGGGGGCAAGCAGATAAGGACATGGATTACTAAAACCCTTTTGTTCTGTGGTCTGATGAGAGCAAAATAAAAAACTTATTTGGTTCAATTAGTCAAAGGTGTGTGGCGGACCAGGGAAGAGTACAAAGACCAGTGGTTTTGATAAAGAAAAGGCTTTGTGGTGGGAATGTCATGGTTTGGGACTGCATAAGTGCTGCTGGCTACGGGGAGCTGCAGTTCATTGAGAGAACCATAAATGCCAACATGTACTGTGACATGCTGAAGCAGAGCATGGTCCTCTCCCCTTGGAAACTGGACCGCAGCACAGTATACCAACATGGTCACAACCACAAGCACACCTCCAAGACAATCAGTGCCTTGCTAAAGAAACTGAGGGTAAAGGTGCTGGACTGGCCAAGCATATCTCCAGACCCAAACCATTTTAGCACTGTGGGACTTCTAAAAAGGGAAAGGTGGAGGGGACAATGTCTCTAAACCACCGCTCCGATGTCGTCATGCGGGATGAAAGAGGTTTCCCAGTGGTTAAAAACCCCTTTGAAGCTCTAGTGAACTCCATGCCCACAAGAGTGAAGGCAGTGCTGGAAAATATTTTGTGCTGACCACACAAAATGTTGACACTAGCACAGTTTGTCCATTTTCAGTATGGGTCTACTCACTTTTGATTGATGACATTGATGGCTGTGTGTTGAGTTATTTTGAGGGCTACAAATTGCACACTTCATACAAGATAACATCACACTTTAATTGTATCAAGGGAAATAGTTGATCTTAAGTGTTGTCCCCTTGAAAGATATAATACATGTTTAAAAAAAACGTAAAGGGTGTACTACTTTTGTGAGAAGGCAGATTTAACGTTTTAAATTTTTTGAAGAAAAATTTCCCCCAAAACCACCATTGCTTTTAAACTTATATTTAATAAGAATCCCCACGTTAGATTACAATTCATGGAGCAGAAAATGTCACGTATTGTAACAGAAACCACGTCAAAAACCAGGATGCAGGTTAGATCCATGTGAATGATCCACTACCTAACACATGGCAAAATTCACTACTCAAGAGATAAAATCAGCTACGGATTTCTGTCACTGATATGTGGCAGATTTTTTCCTGCAGAACAATGCACCGTTTGAACATTCCCTTACTGCCTGTGATGTCACCTGTTAGAATTATAACATATACATTTTATTATCGGCCTGTTGTTTCCTGTTAGAAGGCATTTGTCCAGTATGGCTCAGTATGTGATGACCAAGCAGCTAATGAATTTTAGCTATAATGTAACATTACATTCTCACACCTCAAGTCATTAATCATGGGTTTCGCCCTCAAATTACCTCAGTGAGCTTCCGACTAACTAGCTTTATGCAGAATTTCTTCCCAATGGGACAGAGGTTGGTGAAAAATAAGCAAAAAAGTAAAGACCCGCCATAAATTTTAGTCATTGTGCTTCAGTCATTATTCATGATCTTTCAATAAGTATGTCCTGAAGTCTATTCTGTTTGCCTTTAACATCAACAAACCCCACCACAGGATATTTACCTGTGTACAATAAGCCATAGGATAATGTGCTGAATAAACCCGCTGTAGCCAAAAAATGAAATGTAAAACAATTAAAAAATAGTTTTTATAGGTGTTACATACCCAGTCTCTGGTCTGCTATCAATTACTCTTAAATTATTTTATTGCACTGTTTTTGTATTGCCTTGCACATATACTATAAATATGATGGATGTGTATACTGTTTCCATTAATGTACACTGCACTGTCTGTGCACTTTGAGGACCAAGCCTGGACAGTCACTATACACAGCAGCTGGTTTCTTACTGGTAAAAGGAGTAAATGCCAGTATCAGCATGGGAGCAGCAAAAACTTAGGGACATGGTGGTGTTATACATTTGGATGAAAATAGAGTGGTGGAAGGGGCGGAAAAGAATGTATATGAGGATGCGGTTTGGTGACAAAGGGAAAGAGCATAGTTTGACCATGTACAAGGCCTGTAGAACATGTTATTGGCCAGTGTTATTGCTAGGGTTGGGCATGTCCATTGTGGGACTGTTGGTGGACTGGAGACTGGAGCAAGTGACGTTGAGCACTGCAAGGACCCAGAAGACTATAGTGTCAAAGTATAAAATGATGAACCTGGAGTGTTGGTAAGGGGAGAAGGTAAGCTGATAGAGATAAGTTACAGTAGGAGAGGTTTTAAAGGCCTTTCAGCCATAAGAAAGTAAGAATAGCCAAGGCGGTATGAAATGAGAGCACCTTCTGGCCTGGGAGAGGTCAGCTCTAGGAGGTCTATGTGGAATGAGAGAGCGGTTAGCCCTGAAGAGGGGACCAATATAGTTTGGGTTGTATGAGACATCAAATATAGCTGGAGCAGGAGCCTGTGGGGAAATCAGCCTGGGATGGACTAGTAGTCCACATAGCAAGAGGTTGGGTGCCCTGTGGTTTAGATAAATCAGTCCTGTAAGATTAGAGAACTATATGGGAGGAAGGTTTGGCTTAGGGTGCTCCCAGGAATAGGCCCAGATGTGTAAAGTAACCCTTCTGCTTTTAGAAAGATGAGAAGTTGTATGGAATATGTGTGTTTATGTCTAACTGCATTAAAGAGGTGTTTCCACCATGAACTTTGGTGGCATATTGATAGGATATTCCATCAGTCTTATAGGTGCAGGCCCCACCTCTGATTCCACATCCAGTCAAGCTTGCACATTACCCCGTATTCTTTTCTATGGGAGTTCAGGTAAGCGGTGTATTCAGCTGTCCTTGGAACTCCGATAGGACAGAATTGAGAATTTTGCACAAGTGCGACCAGCCCCTGCATTCAAAGCTGTCACTTTGGGGGCCTGTTTCTGGGATAGCCCCTGGCTTCTTACAGGAGCAGAAAGATGGCAGAGGCATTTATTAGTCTTTCCGCTGCCATGACTATCAGTTGGTATCCCACAATTGAGTTTCAAGGGAGCCAATCAGGAGGTGGAAGAAGGTTGACCTGTTGACCTGACCCTGGTCACATGTGACAACACATCATCACTGGAGATAGGTTATTGGTTAGGAACCAGGGAAGTGTTAAGATGGGAGCAGTAGGAGGTGCATAAGGAGAGTATACTGTTTTTAATGATCAGCTGTGTGAATCTGCACATGGAAAATCCATTAAAAAAAATCGCAACAAAATGGAAAAGATTTTTGAAGATTCGTCTTGTAGAATTCCCTGTTGATTCTTTTCCAGATTTGCTGCAGAATTATCTGTAGCAAATCCAATTCATGTCAACTAACCCTAAGGATGAGGTTGGGTATCAAAAATTTAGAACAGCCATTTCAGGGAAAATTTTATATTTTCTAGCCATGTAACAAAAAAAACAAGGTCCACAAGAGCTGCTATTTGTCAGTGGCTCTCCACCAGGGGCGTAACTAGGGAAGCCGGGGCCCCAAAGCAAACTTTTGGATAGGGCCCCCTACCACCCTCCCCTCGCCCACCTCCCTGAAAACGACCATATACCAGGACATGCTGTTAGATAATATAGGGGGTACATACCTCACCCTACATATCCCCATCATACTGCTACCAAACAAATCCACTATACCAAAACCAACATTACCAACAACACTGCTACATATAGATCTGATTATACCACCAGAACACGACCACAAATTACCACTACATAGTGACTGAATAATGCCCCTACACTATTACTGATCAGTACACAAAGACCAACAGTACCGCCATATAGTGACCATATAGTGATATATACTGGTGTACACAGGCTCTGCAGACTGTATATAACCACCATACAGTGACCATGTAGTGGTAGACACCAGTGTACACAGGCTCTGCAGACTGTATAAAAACCACCTTTCAGTGAACATGTAGTGGTATATACCAGTGTACACACCCTGTGCAAACATATGTGATTACAGTGTAGTTACATCTTGTGACTCACAGGTGACGTTTCTCTGACCAATCGTTGACTTTCCCTTTTGTTCTGCATCCGTCCAGACCTTCATGATGACATCTCCCAACCACTTGTCCCTGCAGATTTAGACACAAATATCTTAGAATCCTGACTTTTCCAGCACCTGCCCCCTGGCTATATGAGGTCCATTTAGGCAGGCAGGTTTAAATAGGATATATGGGACCCAAAATAGGCAAAGGTTTAGGTAGCCAATAGGTGCCCAATTAGGCAGGGCAGGGTTTAGGTAGCTATAGGGAAACCCCTATAGGTAGGACAGGGGTTAGGTGGGCTATAGGGGCCATATAGGTAGGGTTTAGGCAGCTAAAGAGGCCCCATATAAGTAGACAGGGGTGTTATAGGGGCTATATAGGCAGACAGGCTTTACGGTAGCTATAGGGCTATTCAGGCAGGCAGACTTGGAGCTATATAGGTCGCCTTTAGGGGGCTATATTGCAGCCTGGGGGTATAAAGGCAGCCGGGGGGGTGTTATAGGCAGGCAGGCTTAGGGGGTGTACAGGAAGGCTTAGGGGGTGTACAGGAAGGCTTAGGGGGGTGTACAGGGAGGCTAGGGGGAATACAGGGGCTATATAGGCAGGCAGGCAGGCTAGGGGGCTGTATAGGAAGGCAGGCTAAGGGGTGTATAGGTAGCCCTAGGGGGCTGTATAGGCAGGCAGGCTAGGGGCTGTATAGGCAGGCAGGCAAGGGGGCTGTATAGGTAGCCCTAGGGGGGTGTATAGGCAGGCAGGCTAGGGGGTGTATTTGGCAGGCAAGGCTAGGGGCTGTAATAGACAGGCAGGCTAGGGGGCTGTATAGGCAGGGCAGGTAGTGGATGTTTAGGTAGCCCTAGGGGGGCTGTATAGGCAGGCAGGCTAGGGGGCTGGTAATAGGGGAGGCAGGCTAGGGGGCTGTAATAGGCAGGCAGGCTAGGGGGTATATAGGTATCCCTAGGGGGCTGTATAGGCAGGCTAGGGGGCTTAATAGGCAGGCAGGCTAGGGGGCTGTAATAGGCAGGCAGGCTAGGGGGCTGTAATAGGCAGGCTAGGGGGTGTATAGGTAGCCCTAGGGGGTGTATAGGCAGGCTAGGGTCAGGTAAAATAAGAAATAGTTTACTTACCTCGGTCCACGCTCCCCCGATGCGCCGCGCTGCAGTCTCTCTGCAGCCTCTGTGCTCAGCGCAGGCGGCGCTGTGATGTGACGTCACCGCATGCACCTACGTGACCACAGAGCGCCGGCAGGGGAAGTAGCAGAGCGGAGCGATCAGCGCTCCGTTCTGCTACCTCCCGGGCAGCGCTGCCTCTGAATGCTCGGCGGGGGGCCGGGCGTTCAGAGGCAGCATGCGCCGGGCCTCGCTCCCCGCCCCCCGCAGTGAATTTTTAAGTTCACTGCCGGCGGGCACGGAGCGGCATTATCGGGGTAGCGGATGCGGTAGCAGCTGCCCCTGAGCCCCTCTAATTGCAGGGGCCCCGTAGCAGCTGCTACCCCTGCTACCCCGGTAGTTACGCCCCTGCTCTCCACTATGGTTTATAGGCAGGGCTCCCAAGTAGAGAAGCACCTTCTATAAAGCCTATATACCCTATTGAGGAATATTAAAGAGACTGCCATGATGAGTCAGCCCTTTATGTTTATATATCACTTTTTCTACCTGTGTAATACAGTGATACAAAGCGTTGATGCATCGAAATAAAATCCACATTTACGTCTCCACTTTCTAGCGGTTTAAATGTCAGGAAATACCAGATGACAAGAGAATGAAATCAATAATTTGCCAAGTAGAAGAAGGAGTAATTGTACCTGTTGTTATTGTTAACATAATAGACATTTCATATGTGCAGAACCCAACCAAATTGGTGGAGGTGGTGAATGGTACAGATATAAATAACCCACGACAATAATAGAATGGAGTAGAGAGAGACGAAACCTTATATGAACTACGTTATATCTTGGCACATAGAACAAGCTTATTTCTAGAATATATTTTCAGCACAGCATCAATAATCACAAGTAAAATTGTGAAAACAACAGTCCCACTATGCTACATGAATGGAGGATGCCGTCATTGACACCTGCATCTGTTCCATATTTTAATGTGCTGGATCCTGGCTTTCTCCTACGGAAGCCAATGATTCCAACTCCCCGTCCTCCATGTGGCAAGGTTATGCTGATTTTTACCCAAACTGACGAGTATTCCACTGTTAGCAACATACATCTCTGTTACAATTTACAGTGCCTGTGTGCACTACTACTGGCATCCTACACTTATGTCTGATTGCAAACACCTACATGAAGGGACACTTCTGATTTCCCCATTGGCTAAGCTTTAGGTTGTCTCAAGTGATCAGAAACAATATTCTCAAATTATGATTTTCTTGGTTCTTAACTGGCTATTCACTTGACTATTTTTGTCCTGTGACCTACCCTGACCATTGCCGAAAGTTTGTTACAACCTAATGCCTAAATTTTGTGAACTCCACCTACCTATACAAAGTATATACAATATACGGTATACTTGAGAGACTGCTCTGAGGGCAGTGACCTGGGAATATCATGTAGCAAAGTCTAAACCCCTTTGCAATTGTTAGAGCTCGTTCGCACGGCTTATTCAAGCCGTAATTGCGGGACGGATTTCGCCCGCAATTACGGCTTGAGTACGGGGTGGGGTCGCTGCCCGCCAGCCCCATAGACTTTCATTATCCACAGCGCGTATGCCGCCGGGATAATGTGCATGTCACTTTTTCCCCACCCGGCGTATTCGCCGAGCGGGGAGGAGAGACGGAATCCATAGTTCTCTATGAGAACTGTGGATTACCGTAATGGCTTGGATGGATTCCAGCCGTATTGCAGCGCAGTATGGCGCACAATATGGCTGAAATCCGTCCCTGCAATAAGCCATGTGAACGGCCCTTAAAGGATGAAGACCAGTTCCTCCTTAAGTGCCCCTCCTCAGTGCAGCCATGGGCCAATTCCATTTATGACCAAAGGGATTCACCACTTGCCTGCAGATAGACATTGTAACAGATATTGTACAGATGTGGCAGAATTTAGCTTGTCCGTTTATCATGGCTTTTCGTGTTATCTGACCTTAAATTATAATAGTAGCCATTGAAAAACTTGAGATAATATTCTGTGCTGTGATTTCATGGTGCGTTATCTGTCAAATTTAGCTTTGCTACATGTGTATGTGTTATAAACAAAATCTAACATCCACTAACATTTTAGTAACTTAGGGACAGTCTTTCAGATGGACAATAAAGGTGAAATTAATTGGATTTTTGCATCGCGTTATGCGATCCAAAGAATAATAATAATAACTCAAACCACGGTAATCACTATATCAAGAAAAAAAAATTAATATAGCAATTTTTGGGGGGGCAAAATTTTAAAACACCCCCTCTAAAACTAGCACAGAATATGCTACTATTTTTTGGGAAAAGGTAGGAAATTTGATCAAAAGTGAAGCCTGTGAAGACCTAGAGTAACACCGTGATAACACTATCGTCTTGCAGCACTGGGGTCCTGGATTGAAAACTGACCCAGGATAACTTCTGAATGGAGTTTGTATGTTTTCTCCACATTTGTTACTTTTTTTCCGATTCCTATCACCATTCCAAAAAAAGTTATTGATTTGTTAATTGGCTTAAAGGGTTTTAATCATTTAAGGAATTTTTCTGGTTCCTTAAAAAAACGATACAAGCTGCAGGGGGTAAAATTGAAAAAAAAAACATACTCCCCCTTTTCCTGCTCCCAGTTTTTCTTAATAGTTCTTTTCCAATGGGCCATCACCACTGGATCCACGGATTGGCCGCTGATGTCACCTTTCATAGCTGTTCACTTCCCAATGGTGATGTACTTGAGTGGCTGCAGTGGTGATGTTCCCATCTGGAAGAAGAAAAAGGAAATTTTAGAACCCCGGAAAGGGAATAGTGCTGGAACGGGGGAAAAGGACAATTTTTTTTTTTTTTATTTGGTCAATAGGAATTTACTATTTGTTTTTTTATAGGAACTGGACAACCCTTTAATACTAGGGACAGTGAATGGTCACAAACTCTATACAATGCTGAAGAACATGTTGGTGCTTTCTAAGCAGCAGGAAATAAGTAAGGCAATGGACCAGTTTTATAATAATACCAGGGGTCGAATAGCACCGCCTGCTCACACTAGTTTTATAGCAAAATCAGAGGTTCTCCATGTTTCTTACTCAGCCAAACTCAAGTTACAAAAGGAAGATAAACTATATTTGTGGAGAAACAAGAAATCATGACATCACAAACATTTGCAAATAAGTACTTAACCACTTTTTCTGAACCATTTAAGTTAATGAATCATTTTGCAAATTACCAGCATCGACTTAGGACAATATGTCTCATTAGGGCTGCGCCATTTTTTGGTGTATTTGGGGCAAAAAATGTTGACACCATATTGTCTATATAAATGAACTTTTTAAACCCAAAACTAAGCCTTATTGCCGGCTCGACACATTTGAAGGGCCCTAAAAGAGGCCAAAAAATGTAGTAATGATAGCTAGATGGGTAACAGAAGAAAAAAGGGGTTAAGGGAAGAGTGTCAGGGAGGCAGTCCAAACTGGTACACCCCCAACAAAATTTGCAAGATTGGGGGATTGGGGGGTTGGGTTTTCAGAAATAGCATTGCTGCAGAAGACACTACCCCTGTCTGCCCATAAGAGGGGGAATTTAGGAGTGCAGGTCATAGACAGGTGTTAGTATTTGGGATTTTAAATTATTGGGGGCCAGACGGGGCAATTTGCCAAAAAGACCGGATCTCAACATGTTTGTTTACCGGGGGCCCGGGTTCGACAATCGCGGATCGGGTTACAGATTTGCGGGGGGGGTGGTGAGAATCCACTGTCAGGTCCCATTGGCACCAATGACAAAGTTAAGGTGGGTGGAGGTCCTTAAAAACGATTTCAGGATTTAGGCCAAAAGCTCGGGGAAGGACCCCCAAGGGAAATATTTCAAAAAATTTTACCTTTTCCCACGGCCCCACCAGAGAGGCAGGGGGGAGATTAGAGAAGTGAATAAGTGGCTCAAAAAATTTGGTGTGAAAGGGGATTTGGTTTTTGGGAAAAGGGGCTGACTTCGTCTTTTGGTCGACTCAGCTAGGGATGGCTGCCCCTAAATGGGGGGGGTTTGCAGCGTATTGGGGAAAAAAAGGGGCCGGGAAGTTAAAGGGGAATTTTAAAACTAGGGACTGGGGGGGGGGGTAACACACATATGGGCATGCAAGAAGTAAAGATAAAGAGCGGGTTTAGGAATAAACAGGGGGGGGAGTGGGGGGAGGGGTGACTAAAAAAAACAGGGAAAAGGAAAAAAAAATGAAAAATCATAAATTGCATGCTGACCAAGCCAGGGTCGCCAACAAAATTAATGAACTAGAATATTAAAGCGAAAAAAAATATAATAGTGGGGATAACTGAACTGGCGGGACGGGACGACTGGGGGGTTTAACTTCAGGGTTACAGTCATTTGAAAGGACGTAAAGACCAAAAGGGGGAGGGTCTGTCTCTATGTAAAATCCTGCCCTGAAGCCAACATGGGGGAAGATAAGGAAGGTAATGAACATGTGGAATCATTAGGGTAAAAAATAAGGGGGGTAACAATAACAAAAATACTAATGGGGGTCTCTATAGGCCCCCAAATTTTAAAAAAAAACCCATGGAAGATGTATCCTCAGGCAAATAGGAGGGGGCTAATCAGAATGAGGTTATTTTTAGGGGCATTTTAAACTACCAACTAATTTGGGGATCTGAACTTGTAGCTCTCATAAAGGAAACGGTTTTTTGTCAATAACTAATGAATTACCTTGCCAAATGGTGCGGGAACCGATAGGGGAAAGGCCCTTCAAAGACCTAAATTTTCTAATAACCTGACGAGTAACAAAGGTTCAGGTTTGGGGGGGGCACCTAAAAATAGTGAAAAAAAATTTAAAATTAAAATTTCCCGTTTATCCTTCAAAGAGTTTTTTGTCAAGGAGCCCAAAAAAACACTGAAATTTTAGGAGGCAATTTTATTCTGCTTAGGGAGGCCCTAAACCGATTGACGGGGGACAATGTTTTTTAAATAGGCAGAACTAATAAAAAAAGGGGGATTTTTTTTAAAAAATCTGGGTAACCACTTGAGATACAAGAAACGGGGAAAAAACCCCAATATGGATCAAAGGGAGTAAAAGGGGGCAATAAAAAACAAAAAGAAACTTTTCATCTAAAACAGGGGGCAGTGAAGAGGCACAAGAAGCTAAGGGGAAAAAAAAAAGTGGTAAAAAAAATTTAAAGGGAACAAACTGGAGAGGGGAAAGAAATTGCTATAGAAAGTAAACTAACCCCAAAATATTTTTTAACTATATAAATAGTAAAAAGTTTAAAAACAGAAAATTTTTGGCCCTTTGAAAAATCTGAGGGGGAGACCTTTAGAGGGCGTGGAAAAAAGCAAACGTATTAAACACTTTTTTTCCACTGTTTTCCCGAGGGGGATGACCTTCCTTTTGAACAGAGAGAGTGGTAAACCCCAAATTTAAAAATTTTCTTGTCAAACCCCAGGAAAAAGTGCAGCCCCGTTTAGAAGTTTAAAAAATAACAAATCCCAGGTCCAATGAAAACACCCCCGGTTTTCCAAAAAAGAGTTAAGTGATGTCATAGATAGGGGCCCCCATTTTTAAATTCTGGACTTCTAAAAACGGGGAGTCCCAAGGATTTCGATGGCAAATGTGTTTCCAATATTCAAAAAGGGGTCAAAAAGTGACCCCGGAAAAAATAGGCCTAAGCTTAAAACCCTTTTTGTAGGTAAAAAAGTTTTAAAAAGGGTTTTTTCGAGATGCATCCTGGGATCTCACTGAAAATAAATGTATAAGCCTTTTACAGGGGGTTTATGAAGGATCGTTCCGCAGATAAACCATGTTCTATAGGAAGTCAAAGCTAATGGATGGGGGTGAGGCACTTGGGTTCATTTATTGTTTTTTTAAAGATTTGATACGGTGCCACATAAAAAGGGTTTTTAAATAAAATGAGAAAAACTTGGACTTGGGGGGAAAAGTTGTGAAGTGGGGGAAGTAACTGGCTCACTGATAGAAAACAAAGGGTAGTATTTAAAGGTACATACTCAACGGATCCGTTACTATGGGGTACCACAAGGGTCAGTTTGGGGGCCCCATCCCTTTAACATTTTCATTTATGATCTACACAGGGGAAAACAGTAGAATACGATCTTTTCAGAATACTAAGCTCTGAAAAGTAAACAAAACAAAGAATAATATGTTATTACAAAGGGATCTGGATAAGTTTTGGGAATGGGCGGGAAATGGCAATAAGGGAACACGATAAAATGCAAGGTTTTTGCACATTGGGGGGAAAAGAAATCCATTACATGAATTTTCATGTTTTAAAAAGGAAAAACACTGGGTAAAAGGACATGGAGAAGACTTGGGAATCCTGGTGGACGTAAACTTTAAATTTAGCACCAGGTCAGGCAGCAGCAGCCAAAGCAAATAGGATCTGGGGGTGATTAAAAGGGGCAAAGAGCACATAAAAAACATTATTCTCCCCTTAACAAA
Organism: Phyllomedusa bahiana; assembly: GCA_025379985.1. Taxonomy (NCBI): domain Eukaryota; kingdom Metazoa; phylum Chordata; class Amphibia; order Anura; family Hylidae; genus Phyllomedusa; species Phyllomedusa bahiana. The sequence continues at coordinate 66,324 of JAODAL010010344.1, read as the reverse complement.
CACTGGTTTAACCACACATGGAATATTGTGTACGTTTTGGGGACCGTGACAGAAAGACATTGTAGACTTGAACAGTACAAAGGGGGCAAAAAAATAAAAAAGGGCGGGGGAACATACCCAGAAAGATTAGCAAGATAGGGTTATTTGTTTTTAGAGAAAAAAAGGGTTCGGGGGGACATAAACATTGTTTTAAAAAACTTCAAAGGTCAATATAGAATCTCTCCCCAAGGTTTTTTTTATAACAGGACTGTATCTAAACAAGGGGGGATCCCCTATCTGAGGAAAGAAAGTTTTTACATAAACTAGAAAGGGATTCTTTACTGTAGAGCAGTGAATATGGAATTCTCTGCCCGAGGACTTTTCATTGGGGAACAAAACCGAGTTCAAAAAGGGTTTTGGGTGCAAATTTTGGAGCTAATAAATAAAAAAGTTACATGCTAGGATTCAGGGAAGGGGTCATTTATCCAGGGATTTTTTTTGATTGCCAGATTGGGTCGGGAAAGGGAATTTTTTTCCAAAAAAAGGCAATTGGGGTTCTACCTCATTGGGGGTTTTTTGCCTTCCCCTGACAACACCTTAGCCAACAGGCTGGGAAATGATGGACGACTTGTCTTTTTTTAGCCTTACAAACTATGAAACTATGCACCTGAATTATGATATGCGCCTAGATTAGGCGCATCAATTTTACTATGCAAGGTGTACCACACGCCAGATTTGACAGGTTCATTAAAGGGGTTGTATAATTTATTTAATGGTCTTCAGAAAAGGGGACAGGAAAACAAGCAACTTTTCAATTGGATGTCATTAGCAAAGCTGCTTGTAATCACAGTATTCCTTATCTTCTTTTCCCGTTTACACTGGATATCCCTGCTGTCGGATCCCTCCCCCTTTTCATTTCACGCAAGGCTCATTTACTTCTGTTCGGGGGCCCCCCGGTCTATTCCGTCTCTCTACTCAAGTAAAGGGACCGGGGACATTTTCACCTACACAGCCAGAAAAAAACAGAATAACACTCAGGGGTTTCAAATAGGAAACACACAATTGTGTGTGGATCCCCTTTCCTGACTCAGATTAAGGAGCCGTAGCAAATTTTTCCCTTTTACACCTTGCAGAAACAAACGCAGAGATTCTACAAACAGAAAAAAATAACAGTTGTTCTTGGGCCTAACTCTTCCGCAAAAAAGGGGAACTGTGCCCTTAAAGAAAAGGGTGGATTTGACTGTAACAAATCTCCAGCTGTTTGAGGAGACGATGTCAGTGCTCAGTCTAGATTGAATGCAGCCTGTGGTAGGTATACAGCTCTTATAAAATAAGACTGCATAGGGAGAGACACAGTGACATGTGGACTCAGAGAGGGGGGAGGGGGAGAGTCTCGGGAGCCAGCATGAACAGTGGAGGGGGATGATGTCACCCAGCTGGGAGGGGAAGAAACGCCCCTGCATTTCCAGAGTTGAGAAGCTGAGAGCAGTGTGAATCAGCCGAACTAAGGAAGCGATACATCCCCTTTAATTCAGGTGCACTATACACTCATTTAATGTGCCTTAAAACTGGTGTGGTATCTTTGGCATGTCTTTTCTGCCATGTCGCCCTTAGTTTTGGCGCAATGTAGGCAAGACTGTAATTTTAGGAAATTGCATAGTGTATATACAGAAGGATCATCACCCTTTCTTTTCTGATTGGGACATATGGATGTGACTTGAGTGGTTACCATGTTACTTTACGTCTTTCAGTATCATCTACTGCAATAGTCATGAGACATACACTATCTTCCAAGAGCACTCTCTATTCTGACACAGACCAGATCGAGGAACAAGCAGATAGTCTGGAACAGTGGGGTATCAGGGAAGCCACAGAGCAGCGGGGAAAGCATACAATATAATGTCATGGTGTGATCATGCGAAAGACCACCCAGTTGTCAACTTGTTAAGTCATTAGCATACCAGGTGCCAAAACTTACAAATACAAATGAAACACAAGCAACTGTGTAAAGGGATGCTGTCAATTTTACTTTTTGGGGGACATAATTGGTTCTCTTTATACGGGGTGGAAAACCTGGCTTTCTTTTCTCAAAGATTGCCACACATGTTCACAGTTTATGAGTAGTGTAGCAGCCAAGCTCAATCACTTGAATAGGGCTGAGCTGCCATAGCAGATGCACTTCAAGGACAGACATAGCGCTGTTTCTGGAAGGAAGCAGCCATTTTTTATAATCCAATATGACCACTTACATATGGATTAATTGAGGCAATTAGTGACATCAAATAAATTATTCCAAAATAATATTTAGGAACAAGAGGTTAACCAGCTCCCCTGAAGAGTGTGATTTGTCAATTATAGCTCATGTTGTTGTTTTTTTCTAGAGCCAGTCAAGAAGAAAAACCAGAATGGCAATGTTAATGGGACTTGGAGGCAGAGGTAAGTGATTGCATGGAGTAGAAAGAAAACTACTCACACAATTTGGGTAATGAATAGATTTCTTTGACCTGTGTATCAAAGTACAAAAAATGGAAAACTTGGTGAGTACATTTCACAATGCATGCATTTTCATTGCAATGACAAGTATTCAAGCAGGAAAGTCCATAATTAGCGTCTTTTGTTCCCTTTTAATGGAGGCTGGCATTACTGGCATGACGGTTCAGAGCAGTGGAGCTTGCTTTGTTCACAAACAAATACCTGGTTGGTAATGTATGTTCAGGTTTGTTACTACTGAAATGTTACAATTTTAGAATGGCAGGAGAAATGTCATGGTTTTACATATATCTGGACATCTCACTAAGGTTACATAGTTACATAGTTTGTGAGGCCAAAAAGAAACAGACATCCTTCCAGTTCAGCCTAGCGCGCTATAGTGTTGATATTATTGATCCAGAGGAAGTAAAAAAAAAAAAACATGTGGTAGAAGCCAATTGTATTCATTTTAGGGAGAAAAAAACATTTTCCAGAATCCTGGTCACTATAACTTGTTCTAGAAATGCATCCAGACCCTTTTTGAACTCTGTTAATGAAGTTACCATGGCAAGTTCCTCTGGCAGAGAGTTTCACAGTCTTACTGCTCTTACAGTAAAGAATCCCTTTCTATGTCTATGTAGAAACTTTCCTTTTGGCATAGAGGATGCCCCCTTGTTCTTGATACGGTCCTGGATATAAATAAATCTTGGGAGAGATCTCTATATTGATCTACATTTAAACATATTTATTACGCCGAGACCCCCCCCCCCCCCGAATAAACTTTTCTCTAAAATAAATAACCCTAATCTTTCAGTATATTGCAGTCCTTTTGTTATATTTGTTACCCCCTTTGAACCTGTTCAAGCTCTACAATGTATTTCCTGTACACTGGTGCCCAAAACTGTCCACAATATTCCATGTGTGGTCTGGCCAGTGATTTGTATAATGGGATAATAATGTTCTCATCATGTGCATCTATGCCCCTTTTAATACATTCCATGAACCTATTTGCCTTGGCAGCTGCTGCCTGACACTCTCTGCTACAATTAAGTTTACTGTCCACCAGGATTCCAAATCCTTTTCTATGTCAGCGTTTTTCCGCTTGACAAGTAATCATGTAATGGATTTTTCCTCCTGATGTGCATAACCTTGCATTTATCTGTGTTAAACCTCATCTGTCACTTCTCTGCCCAGGCCTCCAGATCCCTTTGTAGTAGAACATTATCCTCTATTGTGTTGATTACTTTACAGAGCTTAGTATCATCTGCAAAGATGATGTTTTTGATAAATTCAGGAGCCACCAAACTATTTTATTAAATGATATAAAATTGTTCTTGTCCCAAAGTACATACTGTTTATACAGTCCACCAAAATAAGATAAAGAGCACTTACTCCTTTGCTGGGATCAAACCCGCCTGCCAGCACGAGGTATCAGGTTTTCGTCAACAGCCTCCAACTGTTCAATAGTCAACCACGTATATAAAAGACCACGGTCTCCACAGCTGAAGTTTTTTCACATTCAAAAAACGTAATTTTATTCAAGAAAATTAAGTATTACAAATAGTAGCACAAAGTAAAATAACAGATGTGCGGATTTCCGCACCAGTAATGCAAGTATCATAAATGTACATATCAAAACCAAGACATGTAATCAAATCAGAATAATGAACTAAACAAGTTACATTAACTTCTCATTATGATCTAACGTATTGCGCAATGGTGTACTAACACCAAATCCCACAACTGGAGTACAATAAATGACTACAGTTACATAGACAAATAACACACTACACAGAACACGAAGACCATACAGGCAACAAAAGGGATGGGAAGGGAAGGGAATAAGAGGAGAAAGGAGGAAATACAAGGACTATCCCATGCCCTGAGCCAGGTCCAGGACATTACTGCTAGGCCACACATGATTCCCCCTCCTCCCCCCAGGGTCCTCTAAATCCGGGAATGAACCCCCAGACAAGACCCATCCAATCAGATCATGAAAAATGCGGCCTCAACTAGAGATGGAGAGATATAACTGGGAGGTCTTAAAAGTGGTCCAGTGAAATCAGGTACGCTGGCACCTGAGCAATTGATCATCACTATGAGAAATCCGCTCCTCCATCCTTTGCTTAGAATCCATCGCTGCATACCAGTCCTCCATCGAGGGGGGCGTGGAAGAAAGCCACTTTCGCGGAATAATAGACTTAGCAGCCTGTAAAAAAGTAACGGAGGAGGGATTTTTTGAACCTATTTATAGGCATGTCAAACATGTAAAGCAGCAGAGCCTCTGGGGTATCAGGGACTGATATTCCTGTTAATTCCTTGATCACTATTATAACTGCAGACCAGAATCCCCTAAGCTGGGGACAGCCCCACCAAATATGGGTCATGGTGCCCACTCCGCTCCCACATCTCCAACACCGATCCGATACCAAGAAGAACCATTTGTGCAAAACAGCAGGCACCCTGTACCACCTGGAAAGTACTTTATAACATGTTTCTTGATACTTAGAAGCTATCATAGCCTTATGGGTCAGTTGAAAGCATCTATGCCATTGGAGATCAGAAAAGGAGAGTCCCAACTCGCCTTCCCAGGTACGACAGTAAGACGGGCGCTGGGATGAAGGAGCAGAGAGTAGTAGCTTATATACAACAGAGAGAGCATGGCATGGGCTAGAAGATGCTAAAATAAGCCTCTCAAAATCTGTTGGCAGCCTGGTCAGGTCCAATTTTGATTTCATTTTGTCAAAAAAATTAGAGAGCTGGATATATTGAAAAAAAAGCTCCTGCAGGGATGTCATCCCCTCCCAGAATGCTATGGCAAGATTTCAATCTGCCTGCCGCCACAACATGTGAGAAGCACAAGGAAGCGGCCTTCCTGCCCCCGAGGAAAGCGTCCGAAGACGCTCCAGGGGGAAATTCTGGGTGATCAGTGACCGGCACACATGGGCCCTCACGATCAATTAGATTAAAGGAGTGCCTATGCGCATAGAGGGTAGCCAAAGTGTGCCTTGTACTAAAGGAAGACGAGAGCTGATGATTGAGCAAAGGAGTCCAGATCCAGGGGAGTACTGCCACCGACCGAGAACATAGATCCGCCACTAGCCGCACCCACACCCTCTTATTCTGATCCAGGGCCAGTGCCAAAAATTGTGCATAGGCTGCGGCCAAATGATATAGCCTACAGTCCGGGAGACCGACCCCTCCCGCATCTTTAGATCTAGTCAACACGTCATATGCAATTCTAGGTTTCCACAGCTGAAGTTTTAATAAAAATTAAATACCTTTATTCCGCCAAAAAAAAAAGATACATGTATATCAAAAGTACAAACGTTGGACGCATTTCCAAAAGTCCTTAGTCCACACAATACTATGGACTAAGAATTTTACAAAATATGTATAGTGTTTGTTCTTTTGATATAAAGTACATGTTCCATTTTTTTAACATGGAGGAATAAAGGTATTTCATTTTTATTCAAACCCCAGTCGTGGAGACCATGGTTCTTTATATAAATGGATGACATACAGTAGTATTCTAAAATGTTTGCTGCATTTTACGTTGAGGCAGGGCTAGTAGTGAATGGTCCAAGTGTGTTGGATGCTAGTCTTACCACTAGCTTGAAGCTTGAAAAGTTAAAGAGTACCCATTAGGACCTCTGAAAATAGAGCTTGCAGTATCCATTGATCTTTTTTAATTGATTTCTGTGGGCTATACCCATTAATTCCAGCACCCAATATGCTAATGAGCCCCTCAGACTATCAGCTGGGCAGCCTGCGGCAGTGGGTTCTCAACAAGGAGATTGCTAAAGTCCAACAACCCCTAGTGAGAACTGAACTGCGGTTTCATCCCTCCCCAACAGTCTATGCAATAAGTCTATGAACTGTCAACAAGATAGTCACCATAGCTCAGCATAAGCTTGAGCATCAGGACTATCTGCACCAATAGCTAATGACTAAAAAAGGGAAGCAAGGGATACCTCCTTTCAGATATTCATATAATACAACATATAGACAATGGTCTCATTTAAAGGGGTTTTCCTACGAAATACATTGATCAACTTTCACCAACTGAACCCCAACAATCATTATCACTGGGGCTCCCCAATTTTCTTAATTGCGCAATCTCTGTACTTGCCCATCAAAGAAATATTTTAATAGAGCAGTGGTTGAACATGCCCACTGTTACTTCATTCAAAGTCTATGGGACCAATTAAGATAGTCGAGTCCAGTGCTTGGCTATCTTCATCAGTCCTATAGACTTGGAAAAGAGCAGTAGTGTGTATTTTTGGCCACTCCTCCTTTTGAAGACCTTCTCCCTGTGTAAACGCATTTAAGAAGAATGCAGACTTGGAGACTCCCTTTTAGTGATTGTGGGGGTCACTGCAGCAAAACCAAGGTGATCAGACATTTATCACCTATTCTGTGAATACCTGATAAATGTCTATGGTAGGAAACCCTTAAACTGTAAAGTCATTGTTCCAGAAGCCTCCTTTTGTGTCTCTGACTCCTTTTCAGGCTTCTAGTTCCATGCACTTTGTGAACAGCACAGAATTTCTTCTACTTTTTGCCGCTTTGCCAGTTTCTTTGCCCTTCTTTGCAGGTTTTCCTGGGCAGATCTCTGCTGTTACTGAACAATGCCTGCCTATTGTTCTTTTCCAGATTTTTCTCTTGGAGTCTTCACTTTCTGTGAAGAGTGACAAGAAGTGGTGTCAAAGATACATGGGTAGTGCCCAGAAGGAGAAGAACAGTTTGCGATGTAGAGAGCATGGCGTGGGAAGAAGGTATCCCGCCTGAGGAAGCAGAGAAAATTAAGGCGCCTCAGTGTTTCTGGAGGGATGAGTCGAAGTTGGAGATGGAAACTCTGTCCCTGAACTCAAGTCCCAGAGCACCAGGATAAGAACCGCGGTCAAGGTCTGAGTTGCGACCCATGTTGTGGCAGTTATAAGACCAGGCCTATCGTTACAGGAGCTAGTTTTCTAGTGTGTAGTCTTGTTGAAAAGTTTCCTCAGGGTTCTAGCTGAGTACAGTTCCAGCATAAAGAAGGAATCTCCTTGCTATCAGCTGGCAATTGTGTAGGACAGGCCGGGGCAGTGTCATCAGCCATACTCATTTTTCCAGCAGAGTAAAGTAGACACAGAGAGCAAGAAGAATTTGTGAACAGTGTGACCTGAGAGGACAGAGCAGGAGAGTGACCTGAGAAAGTGAGAGAACCAGACCTACCCAATTGTCTCAGAGAGATTGCTGTTCCTGAGCCTGAAGAGTCTGGAGGGTGAAAGGCTGCTGAGTAAGCGACCTATTGGTGGTCAAGTCCTGGAGCACCACCTCAGCTGGGGAATGTGTCAAGCACCTAGTACAACTGAAGAGTGACTGAAGGGAGAGCCCAGTCACACAAGGGAGTTGGTGAAAAATCCTTCTAATGGAATTGAGATCTTACGGTGTAGTGTGCCAGAGAAGAACAACATAGGAAGTGAGCACTGAGTACCTAAAGTGTGGATCCAAGAGGAGTATGCCTGAATGGCTTGAATGGCTTGTCTTGGGTAGCGTGCTGAGGGAATCAAGAGGGCCCTTGGGGCAAAGATTGGTCCAGAGACTATATAGAATGACCCGTGTATTTAATTTTAGTTTCATTTAGTAGAGTCTGTAGGAGATAAATAGTTTGTTTATTCTTTGTTATGTTTAAAACCACCCTAAAGATAGTCATATTGGAGACACACACTTTTTTTTGTATTATCTGTATACATGAACATGGGTATAACTCTAGCCGTGGCAGCTATATCAATTTCTATGGGGACCATAGGTAAAAGGGGTGTTCCACACAAAGTAAAGTCCACTGTACAGACCCATTATCAGCTAGTGCATAAGAATGAAGAGGGCGGTGCTTGCAGTCATCCTCCTCATTCACTTCTATGGAAACTAACGGATATAGCTGAGCGAGTGCAGTCACTATATTCAGGACCTCTCATGGAAGTGAATGGGGAGGATGGTCGCAAGTGCCGCCCTCTTCATTCTTATGCATGATCCAAAATAGTGCTCTTCTAGTCTCCATGGGACTGTATTCTGCTGCACTTTCCTGTACAGTGGCCCATCACACAAAAACATTTACATTGCAATATACCTTTTTTTTTTTTTATACTGGGACCCATGGAAAATGTTTATGTACGGTATAAAGTGGCATAAACCAAGCCTTTACATTCAGCTTATACACCAGGAGCTTTTACTGACATATACACTGAAAAGACAGAGAAAGCATTATATGAAGAGAGCCCTATTTAGACAATTTCATCACAAGCATCGCTTTACATCTTATATTGAGTTTTCTATTTTAGTGCATTTAGTTTATCACTTTGTCTACGACTCTGTTGTGTACATAATTAATATACTGTACATACAGACATTTTTTTTTAATTAGTTAAGCCTAAACCTATATACTTTTCCCTAGAATCCTCACTTGACTCACACAGTTCCTATGTAGGTGCAATCTTCAAAAATGCTTTATATACACAGTGCATTACTCTGATCCTGTTTACCCTGCTCATTGGACGGGCAATGACTCTGAAGCTGATAATGTTTTTGAATTGCTGACTATTTAAAACAAACATCTTAGTAAAAATATGATAAAAAAACAGAAACATTTGAAAATTGCCACAAATTTTTTTGCAGAGCTGTACTCTTGATAATTGGAGCGACACATTTGCAAATTGCTCCTATTGTGTGAATTTCAGCTCATGTTTGTAGGGTAAATGCAGGAGTCAGAGGATACAGCCACTCATGCTTACAAATTTCCATCTACTTTATAGGTTTTTCTTTTTATGCTTTCTGCATCTTTTAGTCTCACAAGACAATTGTCAAATTCTGCTGTAGGGCAGCCAGGAGTAATTACGGGGAACTCCAGCTGGTAGTAAATGCTTTCCTCTTTCTTGGTGCATGTCAGATGTACCTTTATTAACTCTGACATGGCCTTTGTTTGGTTTCCTGAACTAACAAATTAACTCTGTGGCAACAGGACTTCCCACTGACCAGTGTATGAAAGAGAAGCAGCAGAACACTGTTTAAAATACACACTATGAGAATGAAAATCAGGAATCATTAGAGTACTAACTTTTCTTTTCTGGAACCTGTCATCGCCAAATTTCCTAAATAGCATCAAATTGCCCAGAAAAAGACCCATGGGTTGATTTTTTTCAACAAAATTTAAATTTCACAAATATATTCAATTTCCTGCCCTGTATGAAATCTTTTCAGACCAGTGTATGTCTGCAACATCACCCGAGACCATTTGTTTATGTGATTATAACCAAGGTTGTAGGCCCATTTGTATCTTTCAACAGAGAATATGATCAATGGAGGATGATGAACATAGGCAGTGCTACAGTATATTCAAGAACCTTATCAGGTGTGAAACCATTCATCTTCAGTCCCTGGTGGATCATGCTGTCAGTTCTAAGAAAATGCTTTAAACATAGAAGCTGGTCTTTCTCTTAACACTTTGATGAAAAATCAGCCTTTTGAAGATAATGTAGGCTGTCTTGATATATATAAGAAAATAATAAAAGATAGATAGATAAATAGATAGATAGATATTAAAGTGATATATATTGGTACAAGATAGATAAATATATGAATGGATATATAGCTGAATAGACAGAAAGATAGATAAAAGATAAGATTACATATGAAACATATTTATACACACTGCTTAAAAAAAATAGAGGGAACACTTAAACAACACAATGTAACTCCAAGTCAAGCACACTTCTGTGAAATCTACCTGTCCAGTTATGAATCAACACTGATCGTGAATCAATTTCTCCTGCTGTTGTGCAAATGGAGCAGACAACAGGTATAAACGATAGGCACTTAACAGGACAACCCCTATAATTGCGTGGTGCTGCAGGTGTTGACAACAGAACATTTTTCTGTTCTCATCCTTTTTTGGCTGTTGTGACAAAATGTAAAAGTGACCAAAACATTTTGTGCTCTCACCCCTAGAGGTAGCATGAGGTGGTGTCTAAAACCCACTGAAGTTGCTCACTGCAGCTCATCCAGGATGGCACATCAATGTGAGCTGTGGCAAGAAGGTTAGTTGTGTCAGCACAGTGTCCAAAGCATGGAGTAGATGCCAGGAGACAGGCCAGTACACCAGGAGACATGGAGGGGGCCGTAGTAGGGCAGCAACCCAGCAGCAGGACTGTTACCTCCTATTTTGTGCAAGGAGGAACAGCGCCAGAGCCCTGCAAAATGACCTCCAGCATGCCACTAATATTCATGTCTCTGCTCAAACTGTTAGAAACAGACTCCATGAGGGTTGTATGAGAGCCTGATCTCCACAAGTCAGTGTTATGCTTACGCCCAACACCATGCAGGGCGAATGACATTTGCCAGAGAACAACAAGATTGGCAGATCGACATTGGTGCTCTGTACTCTTCACGGATGAGAGCCGGTTCACATGTGACAGATGTGACAAAGTATGGAGATGCCATGAAAAACGTTCTGTTGCCTGCAACATCCTCCAGCATGACCGGTTTGGTAGTGAGTCAGTAATGGTGTTGGGAGGCATTTCTTTGGAGGGTCGCACAGCCCTGCATGTGCTAGTCAGAGGTACCCTGACTACCATTAGGTACCAGGATGATCAGTCCCATTGAGAGACAATATGCAGGTGCAGTGGGCCCTGGGTTCCTTCTGATGCATGACAATGCTAGGCCTCAAGTGGCTGAAGTGTGTCAGCAGTTCCTGCATGATGAGGGCATTGATGCTGTGGACTGGCCTGCCCGTTCCTCAGACCTGAATCCAAATGTGCACATCTGGAACATCATGTCTCATTCCATCCACCAACGCCACGTTGCACCACAGACTTGACTGATGCTTTAATCCAAGAGCGTGGAAGAGATCCCTTTGGAGAACATCTACTGCCTCATCAGGAGAATGCCCAGGCATTGTAGGGAGGCCATACAGGCACGTGGAGGTCACACACAGTACTGAGCCTCATCCAGACGCCATGGGATATTAATTTTGATTTTCATTGATCACTTTTATGTTTTTATTGTTATCAACACATTCCGAATTGCAACTGGAATATTTCATTCATTGAGATCATGTGGTATTTTAGTGTTCCCTTTATTTTTTTGAGCAGTGTATATAAAGATAAATAATAGATATATTGATAGATACTAGAAATGAAAACGTATATAAAATAAATAGATGATAGATAGATAGATAGATAGATAGATATAAGATAGATAGTAGAGATGGGCGAATCGATTCTAACGAAGTGGAATTCATTTAGAATTTCAGGAAAACTTCGGTTCTGCGCAAAGCCGAAGTTTGGGGTGATTCGCAGGAATGAAGCGTCTTTTTTGTAAAATAGCTGTGAGCACATGGTGTTACATGGGGCAGAGAACTCTGGGAGGAAGAAAGGAACATCCTCAATGACATGTGCAGAGATGAAGCCAATCAGAGACCGTCGGGATTCTGTGACGTCACTGCGCTATAAATACGGATGCCATCTTAAATTCTCACACTTCTCACAGTCTGTCCTGGCATAAGCATCCAGCTGCTGCTCTATTGAACTCATTATAAAACAAACTGCTTTTATCAGCGACTGGGGGAAGGGGGGTGAAGAATAACAGAAGTCTGTGTCAGTTGAACACCTCTACCTCAACCAGCGTTCTGTATCTGCTGCTCTATGTAAAACATTTTAAAACAAACTGCTTTTATCAGCGACTGGGGCCAAAGAGCTTCACAAGTGGTTCTCAGCTGCACACATTTAACGCTAACAGCATTATCATTTTGTTTTAGTTTGTGGGGTATTCTCCCTAAAGTCCAGGGTGGGTGTTTTTCTGCCCCATATATGCCTCAATTTCACCTGGATTTTTCTGTAGGCTATTTTATATCCAAGGGTTAATTTCTCCTCTTGTTTTGTATTTATTGGCACAATTTATGCCTCAATTTCATCTGTTTTTTTTCTGATAGATATATGAAATAGATATGATATAGATAGATAGATAGATAGATAGATAGATAGATAGATAGATAGATAGATAGATAGATAGATAGATAGAGGTAGGATGATAGAGATAGGAAGATAGAGATATCAAAACAGACAGAAAGAAAGAACAAATAAAAAAGCAAAAAAGGAGAAGAAATTAAAATAAAAACTAGTACTTAGCTATTGGTATGCTTAAATTGATTGCTTGAATGTTACTCACATGAGCAGGCAATAAAATCTAATTTAGATTCCCTGTCCAGAATCTACTCTAGATGTACTGGTTTTTAGATGCTGTTTCACTAAATCTCTGTGGAGTCAAATCAGGACAGGAATGACTGGTTAACAAAATATGCTATATTTTGAATCCAACTGTAACTAATTTATGAAAACGGAGGTGATGCCCATTGTCTAGATTTACAGCAGGAAACCACAAATAACAATGGTGGATTGCAATCAGAAGATAACTACAAGCATTGCTATGAAATAAAGCTGCATTCAGGCAGCTACAACAAAGTTCTGGCATCAAGAATGAAGTAGGATTCAATCAAGAGAACACAAGCACACCATTCAAAATATGAACCTTTTAGAAAGGTATATTCGCTTTTCTTGACTGGTTCGAAAGTGGTTGTCCAGTGGGGAAAAAAATGTTTTCTAAATAATATTTTGCTCAAAGTTAGGCACTTTGTAATGTACTTTCATCAGATTTTCTGTAGACTCCCTCAGTACTAGGTCATATGAAAAAGCTATTGCTACCTATGAAGGCTCAATGCAAATGAAGAAAGTGCTTTCAACAATTCCTGCACTCATTGGTAACAAAAAGGATAAAAACTTGAAAAACTTTATTCCATACTATTAAAAAAGGACACACAGGGACAAGTCTATGGATAAAATTTCAGGGTTTTATCCTTTTTATGACCAGTGAGAGCCAGAAGCACTTTCTTCATTTGCATTGAACCTTTCTGCCCTATGTCCAGAGGGCTTTCCATGCAAACAACACTCTCTCTCTGAGCCGTTCTGCAGCACTTTTGGTGAACGGTGAGTTGTATCCGATTTTCTTCTGACTAGACATAAAGGCTATATATAGGACAGGAGGTGCATTTTTTTTTTTTCGTTTTACCAGACAATCTCTTCAGTCTTCTTATAACTCAATACAGCTTTCGTACAGACCCATATTTGTGACATCTGAAATCAGCCAGGTTCATATCTGCCCAAAATCCATCCAAAAAGCGGGCCACATTTTTTTCATCCAACAAAATAACTAAAATTGTGGTATAACCCGACACAACCCATTCTAGCCATTTAACAGACATGGCTCCATCATTATTTTCAGAATTTTGTTCCTTTACGGAACAGAATACCAGAAATAACACTGTATGTGAACCTAGCCCAAGGCAGGCTTTACACAGCCTCAATACAACCACATATCTCAGTAAGGCCACAGGGTGCTCCTCTGTACAGTTCTACTGAACTATATAGATCAATATAGAGTTTGATGGTGATCTTAGTTCGGTTCAGTAACACCGTGTGTTGTCCACAAAAATTCGGCTTATAAAGACCATCATGGGCCACATGTATGATAATGGTCTAGGTCTAAGACTTCAGAGCCCCCCTTTCATTTTTTTCAGAGCACTATATGAAATGAAAAAGGTGCTATGATTGATTGCTGTGGACAACGAAGAAAGTTGTAGACCTGGACAGTTTTCATACATGTCCACCCGTGAGTTTATTCAAACTTACATTTTTTTAATCAAAAAATTGGTTCAATGGTAGCATCAATTTACATCAGTTTTTAAGTTTTTACAATCAGTTGCCCATTTACCTCAGTGATAAAAAACAAAAACATAACTGATCTTGTGATAAAAATATTAAAGAAAATGGAGCTGGCACTTGCACATGGCATCATGTAAGAAATACAGATTTTTACATATTGAAAGACATATGATATGGTATACTTCAATATAATATATAGGAGGTATTTCACTTGTGGGAAAATACTGGTTTCTCATGGGAACATCTTGGAAGACTACACATCACATTCAGGTGCTAATTGAAAGAACAAAAGGTATCTGCCTCTGCCCGGATGCCATAACATTGTAAACCTGACTGATGAAAGGGGGGATGCAACACTAAAGGTCTCGAGGCCTCATGGGTAATGGGGACAGGTATTGTCTTGGGGTATTAAAGACAGGAGCATGCCGTTGGACAGCCTCTTTGTCTGTTGTGGAACTCTTTAGAGGGCACATGGAGAGGACTCCACATGTGAAGGCTCTGGATGGTAACATAACATTGTATTTTTTTTCATGTTATATGATTTGTAACCATCATTGGTAATTAGTTGTTGGAGTGCTATTTGTTGTTTCCTTTCTTTTTGTTCCTGAACATCTCCATATCATTTATTAATATCCATAAATCAAATTAATTTTATAAATAATACACGTTTTTTATACACTTACTCGTGTCTCTCATTTTATTGCACCTAACCTTTCAAATCTAACCCAGTAAGAGGGTGGATTGTATATATACAGTATATGTCCGTATAGATACATATTTATTTATGATATTTATATGACTATATATGTATATGATACAGGGAATTTCTTACAATCAGACCGAGTACCACAGAAATAAATAGGATCTGTCATGTTTTTTTACATAAAAAAATAAAGTGTGAACATATTTTTTAGCTATGTTTGAAAAGGGTATGAAAACCACTGTGTAGCTATTAACCATAAAAGAAGCAGAAGAAACCATGAAAATATGTGACTCTGAACCCATATAAATAGAAATAACATCTGTGAAGTTAGTGGGATAATGTGTAAAGAGACACTCAACTCTCTGTAGTTTGACAATAAATTTTGGGGGTCCCGTTACTGGTGGTCTATGACTTCTGACAATAAATATGCATGTCAAGTAAACAACTGGGAAAATATCTTTATAAATGATGTGCTAATAAAGCTGCATTTTATTACAAGACAAACTAAAAAAAAATCTATTTTATTTCTTTATAAACAATGTGATCTTTAGACGTTATTTCTGGCAATTCAGGCCTGTCTGTCCAACACGGTGTCTGTCTAGGAACTGTCTAGTCCAGCTTTGATGCAAGGATTTATGTGGTTTTAAGAATGATTTGTGCTCTGTACTTTACCTTTTTCTACGTTTTGATGTCAACAAGTTAAAAACAAAACCTGTTTTTGGTTAAAGAGGGACATGAGGTGAGCGCACATAGCTGAGAACAGCCGCAAATGTAAAGAACAACCTAAAGACAATGCAAATTAATACAGATTTTTGTTTCAAGTGTCTCACACAAAAAATGTCTGGTGTTTGGTGAGTATATGCAAACTTTCCCAGCAGGCCTTGAAATATGGACTTATTTCTGGCAGACGTTCAATCCAAAAAGTCGAGAAGATTTGGCGTCTGACAGTCTTGGTGTTCAGAATACTTATCCAAAATCATAAGGTTTGAAAGAGTAATAAAAGCAAATGGGCGCATCTATACCATAGGCTCACTTTGCATTCATCCAAATAATGAGATTCTTGTACCAGATACCACAGTGACCCACTGGTACTACAAAGTCATCTCCTTTTTTTGCACCCATAGGTAACATAGCTGCCTCTGATCATAGCCCAATTCCAATCATAGACCAATTCCAGACTTTATCATAGGATGAAGGGAATGTATAATTACATCCTTATTAATAATAATAATAATAACATAATTGCATTTTGGACAGTTACATATAATATTACAGTGTATTGCCAGACTTTAAGTGCAAAATGTACTGGATAAAAAGATGGGAAACTGTAATGTTCTTGTGATATTTCCTATCTGACGTGTATTTATCCATTCAGTCATACAGCACTTATAGATTTCCTTCCATCAGAGCAATGATTCAGTTATCTGCCCTAGCCCTACCTTTAACTCTTTCTCTCACAATACCATACATGTACAGTATGGCCCAAGCAAAAAGTAGTTAACACATACAGATGTAGCAAAGTTTAACTTGACTTGATGTCACAGCTTTCTGTGTTATCTGTTCTTAGATCAAATAAATCAAAGAAAAATGGAGGCTTACTTACTGATTCCCAGACAGGTCAAAAATCAATTCCCAATAGGATTCAGAGCAGCCAGAGTGCCATGCGGGAGAGTTACACAGGTACAAAGTATTAATAGGCAACCACTCACACACCTTCAATTCATGAGGGGAGTGGTCACCTAAATATCATACCTGCACAATTTTTTTTTACATAGGACGTCAATAATACATTTATGTATGATTGCATTGTGCTGCCATAACAGCTTATCAGTGATGCCACTACTATTCCATTGGGGGGTTGTCCAGCACCTTCTAAGTGCGCAACACCAAAATTGATATAGCATAAATCCCATACTAGCAAATACAGAAACTTTAATGGCAGCTCCCAATAGAAGACAGAAAAACCCCACTGTGCACGGGAGGGAAGATTGTACAAGTGCAAAATGCCAGTAAAACAGCCCCTCTTTCTACTGTCCAAAGGAGGGTACGGGGTGATGCATGGCATCAACTTTGCACATAAATCAGCTTCTATAGGATGGCATCACATGTAGTTCATCCCAGACCCCAACACCAAAAGGCCAGATTGCTTGCTGAAAACATACAAACATGAGGCATTAGTTGATATTTTACCTAAAATACTCGAGCTCACTATTCGCATCAAGGTTCACCATGGTCGTGCGCATCACTACACTAACATTAAAAGCACATCAGAGAAAAAAATCAGACAAAAGGTAAATATGAATCACAGAAGAACGGAGGATTACAGTATTTCACAAAAGTGAGTACACCCCTCACATTTTTTGTAAACATTGTATTATATGTTTTCATGGGACAACACTGAAGATATGACATTTTGATACAATGTAAAGTAGTCAGTGTACAGCTTGTATAACAGTGTAAATTTGGTGTCCCTCAAAATAATTCAACACACAGACATCAGTGTCTAAACTGCTGGCAACAAAAGTAGTACATCCCCTAAGTGAAAATGGACAAATTGTGTCAAAGTGTCAACGTTTTGCGTGGCCACCATTATTTTCCAGCACTGCCTTAACTCTCTTGGGCATGGAGCTCACTAGAGCTTCACAGGTTGCAGCTTCTGGAATCCTCTTCCCTTCGTCCATGACAACATCACTGAGCTGGTGGATGTTAGAGACCTTGCACTCCTCCACCTTCCTTTTTGAGGATGCCCCACAGATGCTTACTAGGGTTCAGATCTGGAGACATGCTTGGCCAGTCCAGCACCTTTACCCTCATTTTCTTTAGCAAGGCAGTGGTGGTTTTTGAAGTGTGTTTGAGAGTCATCATCATGTTTTGGTCCTCAGACTGCCCTGCAGCCCAGTTTTCGAAGAAAGGAGATCATGCTCTGCTTCAGTATGTCACAATACATACTGTTGGCATTCATGGTTTCCTTAATGAACTGTAACTCCCCACAGCTGGCAGCATTCATGCAGCCCCAAACCATAACACTCCCAACACCATGCTTAACTGTAGGCAAAACATACTTGTCTTTATACTCCTCACCTGGTTGCCCCACACAGACTTGACACCACCTGAACCAAGTAAGTTCATCTCGGTCTCATCAGACCACAGGACATGGTTCCAGTAATCCATGCCCTTAGTCTGATTGTCTTCAGCTAAAATAACTTTCTGTGCTTTAATATCGTAGTATGTTGTCTTTCAAGATTATCTTTGCTACATCTATAATGCCATACTTGTACTACAGAAACTCTTACATATGGATGCCAACAAAAGAAAAGGATGACTGTGTATTATCAATGGGTCACTGTGGTTAAGGAGGCCTAACAAAGCCTACCCTAACCTAGGGTTTCCATTAGCAAGTCTCTTCTAGGCCATTGTACATCTATAAGAATGGTAAAATAAAAATGTTATGAGTTTTCAAATTGATTTAAAGTAAAACACAAAATGTGCTGCATCCTGAGAGGTGTATATCCATCTTAGACATTCACGAAAAATGTGCAGAGAATGCCGTAAATGTCTAGTAGATGCATGTGCCACCTGGTTTGAGGGCCAGAGACAAGTGTGGGTCCAAAGTTGGGACTCCCTTCTGTGAGACATTTATGGCTTATGCCATAAAAGTTTACATTGAGAAGGACCCTGTCAGGCAATAATCTGTCTGCATCCTTAACAGGTTCAGTAGTGGCTTGTTGGTGCCCCAATGCACCCACCCATGGCATGGGCCCTTTCATCCCCCACGGTCTAAACTCTTGCTAGAGCTGAATATATAACAGAATACATAGTATGAAAGAGGATCGGGAACGATTCATCATCATCTGATAGATAAGCAACTACGGACAGCTTTTTATGGGCTTCACCTCTAGCAAATCCTTTTCCTTTACTGTTTTATGTGGTCCTCAGCCTTGTGCACATAGCTGTAGTGACAAAGCAGCTTGAAGTCCAGGTGAGCAAACAGAAAAGATAAATAAAAGTTAAAGGTGGTTATAAACATCATCGAGTTGACAGATTAACTCTTATTAACCAACAATATAATGTCTTTGGAGCTGCCAGACCCTTGCTCATTATTTTGAAAAAAAAATGGAAAAATTAACTGTACAAGATTTTACTCTGCCTTTTTGCTGTATTTCTCCCTAATATAAGATGCCACCAGGGGTCACGGCTGCCTCATATTTTCTTCAACCACCCGAAATATAACATATACATTCAAATTGACTTTAAAATAAATAATAATAATAAGCATTCAACTAAGCATGTTAATGGAGAAATTGGTTAGTATTTGATGTCTATGGCTTATATGACGGATCCATAACTACAATGAGGTATCAGATACAAATACAAGTAACAACACTATACACATACAAGTCAAAAGGAGGACAATGTCCAAAACAATAGTCTAAAACAGTGTTCCTTATCCAGGAAGCACGTGCTGCTGTGAGGCCCTCTTCATGTTAGTCACCAGTTACTGTCAGTTACAGAGAAGTCATACTAGAACTTGTTATGGACAAATCTGGATTATATCACAGCAATCGAGAAACCCATCTAAAATCTAATTTTTAATAAATACTTTTAAAATTATGTAAATCCCCACAAAAAACAAACGATAATGTCAGCACAAAAGAAACCCAAAGGGTCTAGAGCAATGGTCTTCAAACTGCAGCCCTCCAGCTGTTGGGAAACTACAACTCCCACCATGCATTTATATAATCTTTAACAGTGGGAATGATGGGAGTTGTAGTTTCCCAACAGCTGGATGGACTTATTCTTTGAAGGACTGTGGCCAGTCTGGTCATTTTGGAACCGTGGTGTTTCCTGTTGATCATCAAATCGAGAGTCCTTTCACTATTATACTCTAGACCAGTAGTCTTTAAACTGTGGCCCTCCAGCTGTTGGTAAACTACAACTCCCATGATGAAGTTATATAATCTATAACAGTGGGAATGATTGGAGTTGTAGTTCCTCAACAGCTGGAGGGCCACAGTTTGAAGACCACTGGTTTAGAGCATAACAGTGAAAGGACTCCCGATTTGATGTTTAACAGGAAACACCACGGTTCTAATCCGGATGACAAAATGAACAGACTGGCCACCGTCCTTCAAAGAATAGGTTAAATATACGGGGATAGTGAAAGATACCTACACTTTCCCTTACCTTCCCGTACCTTTCTGCAAGGACATCGCCCCAAAAAGAGCAGCTCCGCTAGCAACACTAGACACCAGGTTATTAAACCTAACACTAAATAAGTGCCATATAGATATAGGACACTTACAATACAATAATGTCCACCATGCTCGACGCGTTTCCCCCTTAAAGATGTTAAGGGTTCAACAGGGGACAAATAAAGTCAAATGACTAGAACTGACTTAGTAGAGGTATCCTAAAGATACAGTGATACTAAGGTCTACCTCCTAGATGCATGATAGCAATCCTGGCACATAAGATGAACAAGCGGCCAAATCCAGATTACTGG
Source organism: Phyllomedusa bahiana (assembly GCA_025379985.1). Taxonomy (NCBI): domain Eukaryota; kingdom Metazoa; phylum Chordata; class Amphibia; order Anura; family Hylidae; genus Phyllomedusa; species Phyllomedusa bahiana. Next base: position 45,917 of record JAODAL010010344.1, on the reverse strand, counting down.
CAGGTAACACTATAGTAAAACCCATATTACACAATATATTTAATATACTTTACCTTTTTACATCCATTGTTGCTAACTGTTGTATATAAAGATGTCTTGCAAAGATGGAGACATTGAGTATGCAGTCTGGAATTAAGTGCACCATAAATGAAAAAGTTACTTTTAATTGGTAAGGGAGCTGGAGGGCAAGAAAAGGAGATAAAGTTAAATGTATATTTTAAAAAAAAAATTTTTTTGCAGACCCTGAGCTTGACCAACAGTTTGTAACAGGGATGTCGCTGCCTAGTCTCTTACATCTTTCCTATGGCGCTCTTCCCCAAGACATAACCCAAAACCCGCTGATAATGACAGCCTGGCGTACCTGGAACAAAACACGAAAAATATTGAAACTCAATAGCACTCATTACTCCTACCACTACTACACAACCCAAATTTTCATGGAGGAAAACCCCCTCTAAAGTTTCAACTATGGCATGATCAGGGTGTACGAAGAGTAGCGGATTTTGTAGACAAAAACACCAGGAAAATTTACTTCTTCAATGAAGCACAAAGTAAATTTCCGATCCTGGGCCCACATCCATTTCATTATCTCCAGGCATGCAGCTATGTACGAGAGGTAATAGGGAGACTGGGAGACGGGGACTGGGGGGACCCCTTCCTAAAAATCACAGAGGCAACGCAACGCGCAAAGGGACTAACCACTAGATTTTATAGTTTAATCCGAACCCCACTGGATTACTCCAAATCGCAGGGGGGAATGGCGCATTGGGTAGGCAGGTTGCGATCTCTGACATTCCAATCCTTGCTGGCTTCTCTTTCCCAGGCAGCAAAACTACTGCCCTCCAGCCCCACCCACCTACTTTAAAAACATTTTTAGAAAAGCTATCACACATTTTCCGCATGGACTGGGTAGAGACAACGACGCAAAAGGAGTAAAGGGCACAGCAATTTTTTCAGATGTGGACAAATGTCATCAGACTCCTCCCTATGCACATCCAAACCAAAATTAAAGACTGCTTTAAATTCACAACCTGGTACCTACAGCATAGTCCGATGAACTAAACATCAAAATTGGGGTAGGGTAACACAGATGGTGACTCTCTTGGGCTGCGGCGGGTGTCGGACTCACAGACGGATCCTCCCCCTCCCCCTATGTATGTCTTCCCTCCCCTCCTCCCCCCCCAGCGCCCATCTCCCACCCCATTCCTCCCTCATTATTATATGCTTTCAGAATACGGGTATGTTTTTGTTGTTTGTCATATGTATAATCAATCGAAAATATGAAAAGGAAATCTAGTAGTAGCTAGTAGGAGGCAACTCCCTATAGAGAAATGGGAAAAGTACCATATAGGGAAGGCATATGCGAGGAGGATATGCAGGGTGCACCCAATTGCTCGTTATATGCTATAAGCTTAAAGGTAAATATCATATCATTTCTACCCGATAAAACAGATAAAATAACCTGATTAAATGGAAGTGGATCCTCAGGGGCAGGAGGTAATATCCAATGCGGGCTGAGGACAAGCTTGTATTGGAGAGAACCATGGAAGCAGAGCGTGGGATAAACCCATTCCCTTTCATAAAAAGTTTTAAAATGAGAATGAAGCCCAAGCGGGTGAAACTATGCGAACCAATTTTTTTTTTAAAAGGGCCCCAACCCCTAATAAAATAGGAGATTTACCACGAAGATAAAAACACCCCCCCACGTGGGGGAATATAAGGGAAAAAATGGGGGAGACCCCCCAAATAAGAGACCCCTGCTTCGGGGGGATCCGCCGTTCTGGGAAAAAAGGATAGACTCAATGTTTTAATTAATATAGCAAAGGGGTCAGATGATAAACCACAGAGTTCGGTCTCGCTTAAGTTTCCCCTCCGGGTTTTTAAAAAGTCTGTCTTTCCCTCTTTCCCTCCTCACTCCCTAGGGCTTCTAGATTTTTGGTATTTTTCATTGTATTTTTGGTATAGACTCTTTTGCAACTGATGCCCCTTAGTGGCATTTGCCTACAATGATTAACGGCGCTCATTCACGGGTATTGGACCGGGGTGGAGTTTTATGAGGGCCCAATGAAAGCTTTTTTTTGTCCCAAAAAAGTTGTACTTTATCATATCACTCAAAACCGCCCTTCCCCCCCTCCTCCCTCACCCCCCCTTTCCCCCCTTTTTTTTGTTGGTCCCCCATGTTGGCGGTGAAGTTTGTACTTACTTTGGAAAAAGTTAATAAACACATTAAAAAAATTAATAGTGTGAAATACAATGGGTAAGTGGTGCCTTCACCTTTTCCAAAAATAGGTCCCCGAAAATCCCCATTATAGAGCCCCAAAAAGTGCCAGCGCCCTATTAGTTAAAAGAAAAAGGTACATGGGGAATTTGGAAAAAGATGCTGCTGTATTAAAAATGGGGTTCTTAGTTACAGTTTTGATCAAAAATTTTTAAAGCTCCCTCCCAAAACGTAAGGAGCCCCCTTTAGGTGGCCCCAACACTAAATTTTACCTCTTAGGTGCCCATTCGACCCCCAATTCCGGGATGAAGGACCAAAACCAAACTCACTGTTTTTTAAAATAGGGGGAAAAGGTGGGTGGTGTGAAAAACCCAAAAGCAGCCGTCTTCATCTAAAAAGAAACAGTTGACTCTGCACATAAAAAATTTCCCCTTGAGTTTGGGAGGTGAGTTAAACATTTTTGTCAAACTGTGAATAGAACCCAAATTTTCATTTATTTTGCAGATGCTTTTTAACAAATTCCTATGTCCTTTGTTTTTAACTAATAGGTGCTGTGGATTGGGTAGTATATTTGTTCCCGCCCCAGATGCACCTTGGTCGTTTTTCAAAAAAGTTTTTTTGGCAGAGTCAAAGTTGTCTTTTCATTATAGAGTCCCCGACATGCAGTTTTGTAGGGTTTTTTTATGTTTGCACAACATAAATTTGGAAAGTTTTCTGCAAAAAATTTGTTGATATACTGTTTCCTATGTGGCCAAATCCACTGATAAGCAGAAGCAAAATTTTACAATTGGGATTTTTAGTTAGAAACCTGAACCTGTAAATGCCCCTGTTTAAAATTCTAGTAAATAGTATACTTTGTATTTGACCTTTTTGACTTTAAAAGAGTTGCCATTTTAATTTTTTTTTTAAAAAAAAGTGCTGCTGGGTGATAATACTCCCTTTTTATTCCCTCTGTTCGCGCGATGTCTGGTGGGTCCTGTGTTCTTCTGTTTATTCCCTGCAGTTGTTGGTCAGATTATCATACCTGGAGCCACTGATTGGGTGCAACAGTCATGTGACATTGCTTGACATCATCATTTGAGGCAATGCATATGACTTCTGCAGCCCAAACAGTGATACGGTCTGGCAAAAATCCAAAAAGAATGGGAAGACAGCAAAGGATCAGAACGGAATAGGGTAAGCCCAAAGGTGGGGTAGGTTTGTTTCACTTTTAAAAAAGGCAGAAATTTATTTTTAAAAAATGAGGTGGCAGTCCCTTTAATTACTGAAAAAATTAGGAGTGTTTCAGTTTTTAAAAAAATTATGCTAAATGGGCCAAGTGGGGTGATTGAAAAAAGGCAACTTTCCTCCTGGTTTTGCCCCCCCCTCACCCTTTTTCCTCAAATGGTTAATGGGGGACAAGCCCGGGTATTGGTGCCCACGGGAAAGAAGGAAGCACTTTCCAGGGCTCTACAAAACGGCAATAGTGGGAGGTTCGGGTTAAGTATGCCTATTTTTTAAATTTTACACCACCCTGGCCCCATATTGCATTTATTTTGAAAAAAAACTGGAGCACCCCTTTAATGACAAAGATTACAAATATTTTAGAAATATCCAGTTTCTTTGTTTTTTTTAATGGATTATTTGTCAATAAAATATTTAATATTGGTAATTTATCGTTGGCAACATGTAAACATTTAGCTTAAAGGTATGTTCACACAGCTTATTTTGGTGCGCATAGAGAGCTATGGATTACACCTCATCCCACCGCGTGTACATACACACGCGGGGAGATAAATTACATGTCAATTATTCTCCTGATTACGCTATGCGGTTAATGCATGCCTATGGGGCAGGCACCTGGCCGGCCCTCCCATGCCTTGGGGGTATGCGCTAATCAGCAAGAGCTTCCAAAACACACAGTGTATTGCGGCGCGTACTGTACATAAGGGTATGTTCACACAGAGTTTTTCAGATCCATTTTTGGATCTGCTTTTCGGACCCAAAACGGGCCTAAAAAATGCATCTAACAATGTGCAGTGTGATTTACATTAGTTTCAATGTAAAACATGCATCGCCGTTCAGATGAGTGATCACCAATGCGTGTTTACTCGCGTTTTTTCGATGCATTTTTCGGATCCGTTTGAAGAATTGTCATGTCAATTCTACTTGCGCTTTACGCAAGTGAAATCCCCATAGGAAACAATGGAGTGCATTTTTGGAGCCTGAAAAATGGATCCAAAAACACAACACACTTTTGGTTACGTGTTGGGTACATTTTGGATTCACTTTCGCATCCGAAAAAACGCATTGTATTAAAATTTGAATGTCTGTGATTTGAAAGAAAACGCATTGAAAAACGGATCCAAAAAATGTATCCAAAAAACGCATTTGCAGATTTTGGATACGTTTTTCGGTTGCAGTTTGGATGCAGTTTTCAATGCGTTTTTCATGTCATCAAAAACGGATCCATAAACAGATCAAACACGCCGTGTGAACATACCCTAAAAGTTCCTGGGCTCTAATGCTAAGTGTATGAAGGTCCCTACTATTTAATACTGATGCCTTAAGTGACAAAGGTGCCTTTGGGCCCCCAAGCACAAAGGTACAGAAGCAACAGCGACCTCTAGACCATTACCCATTTTCCTGGCTTACACAGATGGGCCCCTGCAGAGACCAAATAATTACAGTGCACCCACAGTAATAGATTTCAGCTGTCATTTTTCTAGTGCAAACTAGTGATCCAAATGATAGCCGTAGCAAACTTTTCTACAGTACTTGTCTGCACATTTTGTAATTTTTTTTAAAGCCTAGCATAAATGGGAATATGTCATACAATTTTACAAAACTGTAACAGAATATCTATCACTTTCTCTCTTTGCAGTAATTATATGAGAAAAATGTTTTATGTGTAAAATTATTTTCCCTCTGTAGTCCCCTTCAAAAACTTGCCTTGAGGTAATTTTGCAAACTCTGTAACATTTGAAGCCAGAGCTGTCAGTCCCTAAGAAATGCATTTTAATCATCCTTTCCCTGCTCGGCCAATTTAAATTGATTCTCTACAGCGCTGTTATGTTGTCACAAAACAAGTGATTGTGGTCGGCCTAAAACCAGACTATATTCTGATGTTATGGGATTCAGAGATTAAGAACCAATTTGATTTACTTCCAAAAGACTTTCAGTCACTGCTCATTCTCACCAGCAGATAGTAATGATGAATCCTGGCGGTCCTCTGATGTTACAGCTTACAACTTGTCACTTATTGATTGCTCGCTCCTGTTTTACTCCCTGTTTCTGCGATTCTTGAGTTACTAGAATTGGGTCATAATCACACTAATCATTATTCTCTATGGTATAATGCACCGCCTGCTGAAAAGTAGAAGTGTATTAGAAGTCACAAATAAATTCCTCATTAGCTTATAAAACTATAAAGCCATTACAGAGAATATAGTAAATTATTTATCCCGACAACCTTTTAATAGTAAGGGGGCTTTCAGTCCACCAATGATTAATACAAAATACCCTCACCCATTGTAAAGAGAAGTTTGGCACCATCTTCAAAGGATTAGTTAGACAAGTCCTATGGGAGCTGTGAAGATGGGTTGCAATCTTTTGTATAAATAGGCGGGGGTTATTCTGTACAAGTTCTACAAACAAAAATATGGTGAATAAACCCAAAGATCCTAAAAATTAGATTCAAACTCAAACCAGCAACATATCTTTCTAAGAGGTATTTTAGAAAGGGAAGATCTCTCCTTAGGGAGAGCACCTATATAGGTGTGTGGAGATTCAAAATTGCCTTTTTGCACTCCACGAAGAATCTGAATATCACAAGGCATTATGGGAAAGAAGCTGAGAAGCTCTAGTGCCCTCTTCTGGATGTCACAAATCCTCAATTTGCTTTTGACCCACTGGATCTTTGGAAAGCCTGTACTGACGAGGGGCAAAACCCTGAAACGGCTGTATACAGATGAGTGATGCTGGCTTGGCTAAAAATTCCTTCTTGCTTTCCAAAGATCCAGTGTGTCAAAAGCAAATTGAGGATTTGTTACATCCAAAAGAGGGCGCTAGAGCTTCTCAGCTCCTTTCTGTCACGTCAGAGGAGGTGCAGTGGGCCCTGACTGCCACCCAGCCCACTGTCCCTGCCTACTTGGCGTGCTGCCCTAAATGGCAGACCCCAACTGGATGACAGTCCCTACTCTCCACGTGCAGGGCCGTCAGGGAAACGCGAAGTCAGCAGTCCGGGTCGATAACGGTAAGGGTACGCCAAAGCCACAAATCGGAAAACCAAGAGAATAACATAAGCCAAGCCAAGGGTCAAAACCAGGAGGTAACGTGGTACAGAATCAGAGGACAAGAGCGAGGTCAGGAAACAAGCCGAAGTCAAGTTAACAAGTAAACAAGCAAACGGGGAACCTTTCACAGGCAAGGATGAAGCAAACTGAGCTGGTTTAAATGAGCCGCCCAGACACCGCCCCAGCAGCTGATTGGTGCGGCCTCCAGACTCCTCTATTGGCCTGAGCGACACACCGTCTGGGCTGATTTGAAGCCAAGCTGTCAATCCTATCAGCCAGGCTTCTCCCTGGGCGTGTCATCCGACTGGAGGGATTAACTCCTGTAGCACCTTGCTCCTCCACGGCAACAACGTGTGCCGTGACAGTACCCCCCCTTTTAGGAGGGGCCACTGGACCCTTCCCTGTTCCGGGTTTGTCCGGGTGGGAGTCGTGGAATTCCCTGATCAGAGTTTCGGCATGAACGACTCTGGCCGGAACCCACGACCTCTCCGCCGGACCATAACCCTTCCTGTGGACCAGGTATTGCAGGGATCTCTGCACTCTACGGGAGTCCAAGATATGAGCGACTCGTATTCCATTTTCACCCTCAACGTTTACAGGAGGAGGGGGCTTGGGAGGCAAAGTCATAGCCGGTATGTACCTCTTTAATAATGACTGATGAAAGACATTATGTACCCGAAGACAAGGAGGTAACTTCAGATGGTATGCCACCGGGTTAACTACTTCTTGCACCACATACGGACCCACAAATCGTGGGGCTAGTTTACCGGAAGGCACCTTAAGGTGGAGATTATGGGTGGACAACCAAACTTTATCCCCCACAGAAAAACCACTGGAGCACAGAGCCTCCTGTCACCCTTCCTTTTTTGGATGCTCTGAGTATTGAGCAAGTTCTTCTGAACTTGGGCCCAGACTGTGCACAGATCCTTAACGATAACATCCACCCCACTATGGTCAGAAGTAGCATTGGAAAAAGATGCGTGTCTAGGATGAAAACCGTAATTACAGAAGAACGGCGAAACACCCGACGAACTGTTATCCTGATTGTTAATCGCAAATTCCACTAACGGTAAGTATTTCACCCAATCCGCTTGCTGATCAGAAACAAAACAACAAAGCTTTTGTGTAACCGTTTGGTTCACCCTCTCCGTCTGCCCATTAGTCTCAGGGTGAAAGGCCGAGGAGAAGGACAGGGTGATACCCAGAGCCTTACAGAGGGATCTCCAGAAGCGAGAAACAAATTGGACCCCTCTGTCAGAAACAATATTCTCGGGTAATCCATGCAGTTTCACAATATGTTTGACAAACAACTCAGCGAGCTTCTTGGACGATGGCAACCCCCTGAGTGGAACCATATGACACATTTTACTAAAGCGAACCACCACCACCCAAATGACCGTCTTACCCTCCGAGGTGGGAAGATTGGTCATAAAATCCATGGAGATGTGGGTCCATGGATGCTCGGTATGGGGAGAGGACAAAGTTCCCCAGGAGGACGTTTGCCCGAGCACAAATGTCACACGCTGCCACGTAGACCTCCACATCACGATATAAAGACGGCCACCAGTAGTTGCGAGAGATGAGCCTCTTTGTGCCAGACTCTCCGGGATGTCCTGATAATACAGAATCATGTAATTCCTTTAACAAACGTAGGCGAAACTGGGTGGGGACAAAGACCTTAGAAGCAGGACAATTAGCAGTCTCAATGCCTGGGGTGTCTTAATCTCCGTCGCTAAATCGGGGGACATGGCAGAGACAATCGTCTCCTTGGGTAAAAGGGGTACTGGATCCTCCCGAGGCAAGTGACTGGCACAGAAGCTTCTAGATAACGCGTCAGCTTTAACATTTTTAGATCCTGGTCTGTAAGTGACGACAAAATTAAAATGGGTAAAAAACAACGCCCAACGAGCCTGTCGTGGGTTCAGCCTTTTAGCGTTCTCTAGAAAGGTAAGGTTTTTATGATCCGTTAGAACCGTGACTTGGTGTTGGGCACCCTCAAGGAAGTGGCGCCATTCCTCGAAGGCCCACTTAATAGCCAAGAGCTCGCGGTTCCCAACGTCATGATTCCTTTCTGTAGAGGAAAATTTACGGGGAAAAAAGGCGCAAGGACGGAGATTAGTCATGGCGGCCAACCCCTGAGAGAGGACCACCCCTACCCCAAACCCTTGAGGAAGTGGTGCCATTCCTCGAGGCCCACTTAATAGCCAAGAGCTCGCGGTTCCCGACGTCATAATTCCTTTCAGTAGAGGAAAATTTCCGGGGAAAAAAGGCGCAAGGACGGAGATTAGTCATGGCGGCCGACCCCTGAGAGAGGACCGCCCCTACCCCGAACTCAGAAGCATCAACCTCGACGACAAAGGGTTTACTGTGATCTGCTTGAATCAACACCGGAGCTGACACAAAACACTGCTTAAGTTTCTCAAATGCCTCTATGGCCTCAGGTTGCCAATTACTGAACTTCACCCCTTTCTTAGTCATGTCCGTCAACGGACGAACAAGAACAGAAAAATTCTGAATAAATTTTCGATAATAGTTGGCAAACCCAAGGAACCGCTGCAAGGCCTTCAGGGAGGCAGGGCGGACCCAGCCGAGGATAGCCTGAACCTTATCGGGATCCATACAAAACGAGTTGGGAGTCAGGATGTATCCCAGGAAAGGAACCTGCTGAACCCCAAAAACACACTTCTCGAGTTTGACAAACAAATTATTGCACTTCAAAATTTGTAAGATTTGTCGCACATGTTTAACGTGTGATGCCCAGTTTTGTGAATAAATTAAGATGTCATCCAGATAGACGACCATACAACGATCAATGAATTCACAAAAAACATCGTTTACCAGGTTCTGGAAGATGGCAGGAGCATTACACAGCCCAAAGGGAAATAACCAGATATACAAAATGGCCCTCCGGGGTATTAAATGCGGTCTTCCACTCATCTCCTTCCTTGATACGGATAAGATTATAGGCCCCCCTTAGGTCTAACTTGGAAAACCACTTAGCCCCCTGAACTTGATTAAACAGATCTGGAATCAACGGTAAGGGATATTGGTTCCTCACCGTTATTTTATTGAGCTCCCGATAATCGATGCATGTGCGGAGAGTTCTATCTTTCTTCTTAACAAAGAAGAACCCTGCACCCATAGGGGACATGGAAGGACGAATGTGACCCTTCTGTAGACTCTCTGCAATGTATTGCCTCATGGCGGTTCTCTCAGGACCCGACAGATTATAAATCCTGCCTTTAGGAAATTTCACCCCCGGCAATAATTCGATAGCACAGTCATATGATCTATGCGGGGGTAACTTCTCAGACTGGGTCTTGGAAAACACCTCAGCAAAGTCACGAATAAACGCGGGAATCTGCTCAATCTCCGCATTACCAAAAACAATGGGAAGACATTTCTTAATACACTGCTCGCCCCACCTAATTAACTTCCCTGAATTCCAATCAAATACAGGGTTGTGTTTCTGAAGCCAGGGCAACCCCAACACAACATCAGCGGGTAAGCCCTCCATGATAAACAATATACATTTCTCCTTATGTATAGACCCAACTAGCATCTCAAGTTCTGGGGTGCAGTACTGGATATTGCCCTTGACCAACGGGGTGGAATCAATGGCCACAACCTGCAGGGAATCAGAGAGAGACCTCCAAGGAAGGCCCAGACGCCTAGCGAATGAAGCGTCCATGAAATTGGAGGCTGATCCAGAGTCCACAAATGCACTCCCAGAATCACAGCTGGAAAAATACGAAATTTTAACTGGAAGCAATAGTTTCTTTGATACAATAGGGAATACCTGCTCGCCTAGGTGACCTTCCCGGGAGTCACCTAGGCGCTGGAGTTTTCCGGCCATGGCTTCTTTTTGGGACACTCCCGGATGTGATGACCTTCACCGCCACAGTAGAAGCACAGACCCTGGGTGCGACGTGAGGTCCTGCGGTCACTGGCAGCACCCGCAGAAGAGGCCCCTACCTGCATAGGCTCGTCCGGTGGTATAGTCGCGCAAGCAGGTTCGGGGGTGGACACCGAACGGGGAAGTGGCATTACGTGGGGCAATGGAGAAAGGGTCTGTTCCCGTCGTCTCTCCCTAAACCGTCTGTCTAGCCGCACTGCCAAAGCAATCGCCTCATCCAGAGTGCCCGGGGTAGGATAAGCTACCAACAAGTCCTTAACATGTTCTGCCAATCCCAGTCTGAACTGGCACCTGAGGGCTGGGTCGTTCCACCCTGACGGAACACACCAGCGGCGAAATTCCGAAGCATCCTCCTCTACTGTCTGCTTACCCTGCCTTAAGGTGGTGAGTTGAGTCTCGGCCACTGCTTCCCTATCAGGGTCATCGAAGAGGAGACCCAAGGAAGCAAAAAATCTGTCAACTGAGGACAATTCGGGTGCCTCTGGGGTAGTGAGAATGCCCACTCCTGGGGCGACCCTTGGAGCAGGGACATGACAATTCCCACTCTCTGTTCCTCATTACCAGAGGTACGTGGCCGGAGTCGGAAATATAAACGACAGCCTTCCTTGAAAGACAGGCCCTCCGTTCACCTGAAAAACTATCAGGTAACTGGATGGGGGTTCCACAACAGGGAGTGGCAATGTCAGGGAACTCCCATCCTGGTGGATACCCATGGAGGTCTCCTGCTGCTGCACCCTTAGTGCCAGATCTTGGACCAACTGGGTAAGTCCATGCATCTGCTCTACCAGCATCGTCATGGGGTCCATGGTGCGTGGAGAGCAGTAATGTATGGCCTGTGAAAATGTCACGTCAGAGGAGGTGCAGTGGGCCCTGACTGCCACCCAGCCCACTGTCCCTGCCTACTTGCCGTGCTGCCCTAAATGGCAGACCCCAACTGGACAACAGTCCCTACTCTCCTACGTGCAGGGCCATCAGGGAAACGCGAAGTAAGCAGTCCGGGTCGATAATGGTAAGGGTACACCAAAGCCACAAATCGGAAAACCAAGAGAATAAAGTAAGCCAAGCCAAGGGTCCAAACCAGGAGGTAACGCGGTACAGAATCAGAGGACGAGAGAGAGGTCAGGAAACAAGCCAAAGTCAAGGTAACAAGTAAACAAGCAAACGGGGAAATAGGAGAAGCGTAAAGGGGAACCTTTCACAGGCAAGGATGAAGCAAACTGAGCTGGTTTAAATGAGCCGCCCAGACACCGCCCCAGCAGCTGATTGGTGCGGCCTCCGGACTCCTCTATTGGCCTGAGCGACACACCCTCTGGGCTGATTTGAAGCCGAGCTGTCAATCCTATCAGCCAGGCTTCTCCCTGGGCGTGTTACCCGACTGGAGGGATTAACCCCTGTAGCCCCTTGCTCCTCCACGGCAACAATGTGTGCCGTGACACTTTCCCATAATGCCTTGTGATAAGAAGTATTTTAGTAAAATCTTCCTGTTACTGGTGGATAAAGATGTGGAAGTGAAGGGGGACATGTATGCAAACTGTCTCGGTGTACGACTGTCTTTGTTACCCATAATTCCCTTTTCATTTTTTCAGAGCACTATATGAAATGGGAGCTTTGATTGGTTGCTATGGGCAAAAATGAAAGTTGTAGACCAAGACAGTTTTCATACATGTGGCCCAAAGATTTTCTGTCCATCAAGAGGTAAGTATGGTAGTGAAGTCCTCCTCTTCATGGTGGTTAGACATGTGATAATGAAGTCTTTCTCTCCCTGGTGGTTGAAGGTGTGTTTGTGAAGTCTTCTTGTCCCAAGCGGTAAGAGGTGTGGTAGTGTAAACCAGAACCAGACAGGGGTCCCATTTTAGCTTTTTCAATAGGCCCCCTCACTTCTTGTTAAACCCCTGATCCTCTGAGTAACATATTACCTTGTTTAGCAGCAGCTTGGCCAAAGAACTGCACAACTGTGCCCCATCAGAGCAATAACAATGGTTAATAACTGCTTGGTAAAAGAGAAGGAGCTTCCTGCTAGATATATTTGACTGCTCCTGTGAAAGAAATAAGCAGTGTCTATAAAATGCCCCTCATCTCCGTATAATTGTAAGGCTTTTATATCAGAATGTTATATTTATATACATTTTATTTCATTAATGTTTCTCTGCTATGTAGAATTGCTTGAAATGAACCTGTCAGGTGGTTTATGCTGCCTTATCTGCGAACATGATGTGAATGATGGAGATAAGCTGAGCTCTGTGATATATAGGGTTATATGATAGAGGAGATAAGCTGAGCTCTGTGATATATAGGGCTATATGATAGAGGAGAGAAGCTGAGCTTTGTGATATATATGATTATATGATAGAGGAGATAAGCTGTGCTCTGTGATATATAGGGTTATATGATGGAGGAGAAAAGTTGAGCTTTGTGATATATAGGGTTGTATGATAGATGGAGAGAAGCTGAGCTCTCATTTATAGGGTTATATGATAGAGGGAGAGAAGCTGAGCTCTGTGATATATAGGGTTATATGATAGAGGAGCTGAGCTCTGTAATATATAGGGCTATATGATAGAGAGAAGCTGAGCTCTGTGATATATAGGGTTATATGACAGAGGAGAGAAGCTGAGCTCTGTGATATATATGGTTATATGATAGAGGAGAGAAGCTGAGCTCTGTGATATATAGGGTGTTTATCATGAGGGAGCGAAGCTGAGCTCTGTGATATATAGGGTTATATGATAGAGGAGAGGAGCTGAGCTCTGTAATCAATAGGGTTCTCTGATAGAGAGACGCTGAGCTCTGTGATATATAGGGTTATATGACAGAGGAGAGAAGCTGAGCTCTGTGATATATAGGGTTATATGATAGAGGGAGAGAAGCTGAACTGTAGTTATGAAGGGGTTGATTTAACATGATCAATTGCAACTTTATACATTTATTCAGACCACATTTTGTTCCCTTGGGAACACAACCCATTTTCAGACACATTTAACATTTCCATAGATTTTCATCTCCACTTCAGTCATCCGTTATTGCTTTGTGTACTTTGGCGTTATTGTTCTCACCAGATTAAAAGCAATTAATTATTTTACTGCAGGAACTTTGCTGTTCTTGGATAAACACAGGGCCTCTGGAACCACTTGCTCCTCTGTTACTATTCTATATTGTAATAACTGAACCATTTAGATTTTGTCCCAGAAATAATGATTCATGCTCATTGTGAAAATCAATAAATTAATTTACTGCACACAATATGAGTAAAAACAAGTCCATCTTTCTAACCGTACATGATCACACCAGGTGCCCGAGATAAATTATTGGACATATTTTGCAGTCCCACCAGAGCAATTTTATGTTGTACAAGTAATCATGATTAATCTCTCATAGAAAAACTTTATACGACTGCTGCTCAATAAAGTGTGAACGTCTTAGATTTTGCTTTTTACAATATATAAGTTATTTTTACCTAAGAACAGGATTTATCTACATCTTTTTGTAGGGAACCTTTTATTCTAAGGCACCAGATTTTACAGGCAGAGGGGTAAATCCCATAGAGCACATGGTAAAAAAGAGGTAATGTCTAAAATATAACTTTTATTAATAATAACTTAAAAAATATACCCCACTAACAACTCTCTCTGGAACTACCAGGGCGATACTGTATAATAAATAACAGTCCCTACCCTAAAGTGCAAGATGATCGCCCCGATAAAGGGCGCTCTTGTCTCTCTGAACTATTGAATGTGGCCGATGCTGCAATGCCCTGACAGGGCTAGAGATGACATTGAGGTGTCTGGAATCACTACACCTTGAAACAGTGGAGTGGTTCCTCTACATATCTGTAAGGTACAGTATATTACTTTTACCTAAGGCATTGAGGTTTCTTGAATATGTACACCTCTTATTCTCTGGGATGACTACATCATCCTTGTTCTCTTTTTCCCTAGTTGGTATTGTCATTTTATCAGGTATCTTGGATTAAGCACAGTATACCTGTAGTATTTTTTTGACAATTATTTTTGAACACCTTTAGTCTGAATTCCTGCACTTTGGTCCCTTGAGGTGACCAGGCATAATTTCTACGGGCTGGTAAAAACATGTAGGAACAAGACTAGAGGATCATATTTGTAAATTTTCCTAGGGACAGGTTCCGGGCAAGAGCGCCCTTTGCTGCAGCAAGCCCACCTCGCTCTGGTGAAAACTAGGGGCCCCTTAAACTCTGTTCCCTGATGCGGCTTACACCACTGCTTGCAGTAGCTCAGGGGATCCACTACCTACAGTCCTTACATCTATGCTATTTGCCAAACAATGCATAAGAGGTAGGGGTTGATGCCAAAAATTTCCACATTCATGTGATATCACTTGCTATGCTGGTAAAAAGTTGGTGCTATATGTTGATGACCTTCCCCGGTATCTCTGGGCTATGTGATGAAAACTTTACCTGCACCTATACCTGATGAGCAAAACAAAGGGCGACATGTATGAATTTTGGCATTTAAATGGCAATTTTCATGTGCATTATAATAGTGTAGAATGCACCTGATTTATGAACCCGCACTACTGCGAGTCATACATCAGGCACCTTCTAACGCTAAGGCGACATTTCTGGCTCAGGTAAACCACTTTGAAAGTGGTTTACCTGTTCCAGCAATAATGAGCCTAGCATTGCCGTACTGAAGCTATAAATCCATAGCTTCGTAGGGTTCTATTGCGCCCTGCCTCCCGCACGTCCCCCAAAATCAGGCGCATTACAAGTGCCGCGGGAGCTCTGTAATGTGTACATGCGATGTAAAAATATAGCGAACGGGGCTCCTTCCAAACATGTTGCCCAAAGCATTTTGACAGCTAACCAGTACACTCCTGTGCTTTTCTTTCTTCATTTTGGGGAGGGTGTCATTTTACTTTTGAAATAGAGGTCAAAATGGTTAGGAGCACCTCATCCGCCAGGTCCTTGCAGCTCAGAGGAAAAGATAGACATCTATCCCGAGATCAAAAAAGTAGTCTTCTCTTTTTCATTATTGGTGTAACTTCTTCTTTTAAAGCGCTGAAGTTGAAGGGAAGCTATTTTATTGTACATGAAGTCCTCCCTGCAGGCTGCTTTGTATAGGGCAGGAAGAGTTGAGCAGAGTCATATATACTTGTCTATGAAAATGTTAAACCCTTACTTGCCATACTTCCAGGAGACTGCAACGAACCAGGACACAAAATAGGCAGAGCTCTTGTACTCCCTGTCCCCAAAATGGGCATTTCCAGGTAGATCCGGGGCATTTCTGGGTGGATTGGGATGTTCTTGAAATTTGGCTGAGAATCAGTAGAAAAACCCCTTCTCATCCTATGATTAGGTTTCTAGTGAGCGGTCCTACTTAGTTATAGAAGTACATTCATACAGGAAAGTCTGTCAATCACTGTGTAGGACCACCCACTGGACTCCTAAGTATAGAATGAACAGGTTTTAAGAAATAAAATGCATATTTTCCCACTAAAATGTATATGAATCTGCTCAGGTCTTTCTGCTCTATAACATTTCTCCTGCAGATGAGATGTCATGTTCAATTCCTGTGGTAGGCTCTTATGACTAGTTTATTGGAGATTTGGGTGGGGATGTGATTACTAGGAACTCCTTCTTATTTTATGAACTGACAATTTCTGGTTTCTGTTGGCCAGAAAATAATATGTATGTGCAACCACCTCTTGATGAAGATCATTGGGAATATTTTCTGCTCATTAAAGATTCCAGCCTTTATATCCAGCATACATATCACCTTACCAGCTTTGCTCTTGTATAAATCCACCAGTCTCAAACATGTTATTTATGAATGTATCAAATAAACTCTATATATTTTATTTAAGCAGCATACTCTTCTTTGCTTGCCTGCCTTGCTGGAGCAGACTAAAAGAGTAAAGGATATAGTGCCCCTAGTAAAACCACAAAGATAGACTGGACCTTGCTTTTGATTTATATTTATGTCACATACTGACCTTACTTTCTTTTTAATGTACAGAAAAACATCAAGTCATCAGTGTTACCCACATAAAATGTCTCTTTAATCACTTGATTTGTGAGGAGTGTTCACATCTATAGCGGTTGTGCAACAGTTTAGACTCGCTTTATGACATCTCTTGTTCCATTAAGTTGTGAAATCTGGCAAGGGTTAACCATTGACAGCTCTATAAGTTAAATGATGGTGACACGTAATGCATATTGTTTCTAGCTTAAAAAGTCTTAAAGATTTATATTTCACAGGCTACTACATGTAATCTGAGTAATAAGAAATCAGAAAAATCGGCCCTTCTGAACAACCTCTTTCAATATACTACAGGTTTGTAGATAAGGCATTAAAGAAGTTAGCCCAGCAGCAATTTATTATTATTATTATTATTATTATTATTTATTTTAGAGCGCCATTGATTCCAGGGCGTTGTACATTCAGGGGGTTACATACATAACATAAGTCAAACATTTACAATAGTGACAATCTGTGACTAACAACAGGCACAAAGGGAGAGAGAACCCTGCCCGCAAAGGCGGCAGGTGGAGGTACGGGTGTGGATGTGTGGTTTGAAGGACAAAGCCGAGTCAAGTGTTATCCCAAGGCAGCAGACTTGTGGGACCGGTGAGAGTGTAGAGCCATTGACTATGATAGAGAGATCAGGGGTGGGGATGGAGTGGGACGGTGGGACAATCATGAATTCGGTTTTCTCTACATTAAGTTTTAGGAGACTGGAGGAGAAGAAGAAGGATATGGATGTACGGCAGTCTGGGATCTGGGAGAGTAGAGAGGTGACATCTGGGCCAGAGATGTAGAGTTGGGTGTCACCAGGATACAGGTGGTACTGAAAGCCATGTGATTCTATGAGCTGACCTAGTCTAAGAGTGTAGATAATGAACAGTAGTGAACCCAGGACTGACCCCGAGACACACCTACAGAGAGAGGGCGAGAGGAGGAGGTGGTGCGATAGTGAGAGACACTGAATGTCCGATCAGTGAGGTATGAGGAGATCGAGGAAAGGGCAGAGTCCGTGATACCGAGGGATGAGAGAATTTGTAGCAGGAGGGAATGGTCAACAGTGTCAAAGGCACAGGACAGGTCTAAGAAGAGGAGCACAGAGTAGCGGCATGAGGCTTTAGCAGTTACTAGGTCATTAGTGACTTTGGTTAGGGCTGTTTCTGTAGAGTGATGGGATCGGAAACCAGATTGCAGTGGGTCAAGAAGAGAGTTGGAGGACAGATGGTAGATGACAGTTGAAGGTAGACGTGTTGTTCGAGGAGTTTTGAAGCAAATGGAAGCAGTGAGATGGGACAATAGTTGGACAGAGAAGAGGGATCAAGAGAAGGTTTCTTCAGGATGGGTGTGATGGTGGCGTGCTTAAATGGTGAAGGGAAGATGCCAGAGGTTAGTGATAGGTTGAAGAGATGGGTGAGAGCTGGGATTATAACAGGGCTGAGGTCAGGGATGAGGTGGGATGGGAGTGGATCAAGGTTACAGGTAGTGAGGTTGGATTTGGAGAGTAGAGAGGTGAGCATGTCATGAGTGACAGTGGAGAAGCAAGTTAGGGGGGAAGTGTAAGGTGGTGGCTGTGGGAACTGTGTGGGTAGGGGGGCTGGCTGTGGGGACTGTGCCGGCATGGATGTGGGCAGTGGGGACAGTGGAATAAGCAATCTGCTTATCTCCAAGGTAGTTGTATCCTAAGAATGGGTTGAGATGGGAAAACCATTTTATATAGTAAAGTTTTCAAACGTGTCTAAAATTTATTTATTTTTTTGCCAAAGTAAGCTCCAGTGCTTTGTAGGGCAGACCAACAAATGGCATTGTTATTTGTTTGTGTGATAGTCACTATACTAAAGATCCTTATGGTTGCTATTTTTTTTCTCTTTCTTTGGGTGAAGACCCACGCTCATGGGTCCTTTTAAAGTTTTCATAGAGAACCATAAATTAGAGTAATGAGACTGTGGAGCTCTCTGCTAGAGGAACTTGTCATGGTGAATGTAGTAAATGAGCTCAAAATAGGGCCTGGAGGCATTTCTAAAGTGCAGGGGCGTTGCTAGGGTCCCAAAACATCCGGGGCTGGGGCCCTTAAGTTTTTCTGAGTAGGGCTGGGTGCACACGCCATTTTTCAAGCCACATTGTCAACTGCGGATGTATTTTTACAGAGAAAAAACTTCTGTTCCTGTCACTAATTTTCTGCACATTCCACACAGATCCCGTCCAGTCACTGCACAATGGAAATCAGCCCTGACAAATTTGCATTTTCAAGACCTCTCACTTATGTGTAATACCTTACAAATAAGTCAACAAATAATACACCTATACAAGGAGCAAATATACCAGACAACTCATTGTTACTAAAAAAAACTCCTACAAAAACAAGACCCAAAACTATTACTACTTAAGGTTCAAATAATTCTGCCAGACCCTGACCAAACGCGACCCCCACATGTTGTACATATACCACCGCCATACAGTGACCATATAGTGGTAGAAACTAGTTGTATGTAGGCTCAGCAGAAATATAAGTGATTACACTTCAGTTACATTTCCCTTCTTCTTCTCCATCTGTCCCAGACACCATGACGTCTTCTACCATCCACAACTCTTCACTGTAGAATTTACAAACCAAACATCTTAGACTCCTCATTTTATCAGCATTTTTCTACAGATTCCTATCTGTATACAAACTCTCCATCTATAGTGCCCCAAATGGTAATAATTACCCCCTTGTAGCCAGGTAGTAGCCCACTGTAGCCAGGTTGTAGCCCCCTTTAGCCAAGTAGTTGCCCCCTCTAGCCAGGTTATTAGCCCCTCTAGCCAGGTTACTGCCCCCTGTAGGCAGTACTATGCCCCCTGTAGCCAGTAATATGCCCCCTGTAGCCAGGTTATTAGCTCCCTTAGCCAGTAATATGCCTCATTTAGCCAGGTTACTGTCCCCTTAGCCAGGTAATATGCCCCCCTTAGACAGGTAATATGCCCCCTTTAGACAGTTAATATGCCCCCTTAGCCAGGTAATATGCCCCCCTTAGCCAGGTAATATGCCCCCTTAGCCAGGTAATATGTCACCTCAGCCAGTAATATGTCACCTCAGCCAGTAATATGCCCACTCAGCCAGTAATATGCCCCCCAGCCAATAATCTGCCTCCTCAGCCAGTAATATGCCCCTCAGCCAGTAATATGCCCCTTCAGCCAGTAATATGCCCCTCAGCCAATAATATGCCCCCTCAGCCAGTAATATGCCCCCCTCAGCCAATAATATGCCCCCCATACCTAATAAAAATAAAATAAAAAAACCTACTCACCTCAGCACGGTCCACGCGTCCAGCTCCTGCAGCTTGAGAATGGTGTAAGCAGCGTGATGTCATCATGTCACTTACGCCGTCTCGCGGGGCTTGGGACCTCCTGGGCTGCGCAGATGCTGCTGGCTTCGGAGACCCAGCGTCACAGGGGGTGATAAAAGCCGTGCGTCACGCCTCCTGCGACGCTGAGGTGTATGTGCAGCGCTTACCAAGCGTTGTACATACAGGGAGGAAGAGAGGACGGTACCGATCCGTCCTGCCTTCTCCCTGACTCTGATTGCGCGGCCGCTGTGAAACAGCCGTGCAGTCAGAGATCGGCGGGCAGTGCCCGCACCTAGGAGCGCTCCAGGTCAACGGCAGCGGCTTGGAGCCGCCGAGATTCGGGGCACAGGCAGATTTATTTGGGGCTCGTGCCTAGCGACGCCCCTGCTAGAGTGTAATAATATAACAAGTGATAGTGAGCAGGATTATGAAGAAGGGTTGTTAATCCATGGATTTATTCTGATTGCCAGATTGGAGTCGGGAAGGAATGTTTTCCCTAGAGTGAGGACAATTGACTTTTACCTCATGGGTTGTTTTCCCTTCCTCCGAAATATTACTGCATCATAGCAGGCAGAAATGGATGGAGTTATGTCTTTTTTCAGCCTTACAAACTATAGTATGTAATTGTGTAACCATAGCTTTTCTGCTAATCTTTAATGTGGGATAAAACCACAATCGTGTAGCTCATTAGCAAAGGGTTCCAAGATTAGAGAGTATACAGAGAAGACAACTGTCTACAGTATTCAGAATACTGACTTCTCAAGTTGTTTCCCACTATAGTAACCAAGGGCCTATCAGTACAAAAGCTTTTATCTGTTGACCAGTGGGAATACAACTTCCAGAAGCCCTAAAATCCTCAGAATGAAGAAGCTAGAGTGCTCCCATCCATCTGATGTGCAGGTAACTTCATCACAGCCTTATTCACTTCAACGGAGATATGTTTCAATTTCTTGCAGAGCAGTTGACAGAGCACACTGCTGTCAGGAAAGATCTGAAGGATAATAATGTTATGTCATAAATTCCAATAATATTATCATACAGTAATACACTATTAAGGGTGGTTTCACACATGACTAGTAACCTATGGGCAAAAAAGTGAGTTTTAGACCTAAACAGTTTTCATACATGTGGCCCTAAGTTTTTTAACTAAAGATAGAATTTGGCTCAAAAGATTGGGAAATATTAAGGAAGTCTTACACTTCTCCTTCCTGCAAGATCAACTTCTGGCTTTGGCAATTTTTCACAATTGTTCACAAAATTTCATGTTTTAAATCTTCCTAAATGGGATTCATGCCAGACAGGGAAATACCCTTTTAAAAGGATTTTCTTCAGGTTCCCAATTCCTATTCAGGCAGTGGATGGTTCAACGACACTGATTGACATTTCAGCTCTGCTTATAGCTAAGCCTATTAAAGGGACATCGCAAATAGAGATGTTTTAACAGCAGGGCACAAGGCTACAGAGCTTTAAAGGGTTAAAGGTTGTCAGTAAAAAGATAAACAAGGTCCTGAGAGAGGTGGTTGGTAACTAGAAAAACTTGTGTAAACAAGCAGGAGATAATAATGGCTCAGAAACGCCAATTCTAAATTGATATAGAGGAGTGTAAAATACAACAGTATGTATGAAAGACTGCTATGCGCCAAACTTTGTCTCAGTTATGGTATGGATTTATATGGCACATTTTTGGTGCATTGAAAAGTGTTGGGTATAGCTGATGTTATCGACACACCACTGTGATAGGGTTACAGCGTGGGGTATTAAGAGTTCTTTGGGACTCTGAGAGAACTGGGGAGGTTTGCAGTGAGTCGGACCCCTAGTATTTATCCTCTTTACAGCACATTTCACAAGATATAACAGGTTCCACTGTAGGGCAATTTAACAAGATTTATTCAAGACCATTTTCCATACAGTAACTTCATCAAACATCAGTGGTAACAGCAATTAGATGCTTCTGTTTTTATCCTGTGCTGTGATCGCTGTCTGCTCTCTTCACTGTCTCATGTGCAATGGCTGCGGCGCTCAGAGGAGTCTTGGGGGGACATGTATGTACGTGGCTGCGCCAGAAGTCTGGCGTCATTTCAGCCCAAAGACTAGCACAGCCCCGTTCGCTATATTCTTAAACGGGCGCACTCCAGTATCAGGCGCATTACAGAGATGTGCTAGAGATGTGCTGGAGGCGTGTCGGACTACAACCATACGAAGCTACACATTTATAGCTTCAGTATGGCAAATCCAGGTGCATTACTGCTGGTACAGGTAGAGCACATTAAAAGTGGTTTACCTGAGTCTGAATTGTCGCTTTGTAGCTAGAAAGCACTAAATCTATGACCCGCAGTAGAACAGGTTAATAGATTCAGGCACATTCTACACTACTCTACAGCGGATCATAAATCAAGTGTATTCTAGTGCTAATGCGACATTTCTGGCTCAGGCATACCACTTTGAAAGTGGTATACTTATTCCAGCAGTAATGCACCTAGAAATGCCGTAGCAAAGCTATAAATTTATAGCTTCGTACGGTTTTAGTGCGTCCTGCCTCCCGTACACCCCCCGAAATCAGGCGCATTACAAAGTGTCGCTTGCGCTCTGTAATGCACCTGATAATGGCGTTCGGGAGGCTTTCCAGTAATGGGAACAGGACTGCGCCTGATGACAGACTGAAAATATGCCAGACTTCTGGCGCAGCCCCGTTTTCTACATATCCCCCTTGGTATTTTCTGTCAGTTTTTCTGTCTCACTTCAACAGCAACCTTCTATATGCTGCACACTCCCTGGACTGGACTACACTACACTGACTAGACTCTTCTCTGTCTGGAAACTTCTATCCCCTCTTCTTCTCCCAGCATGCACAGCACCAGTTCTAACTATTAATTCCCTCACCGCTGAGCAACTAACCATGCTGTGTGCTGGTACCTTTGGCACCTTCTAATTGCCAAGAAAAAGGTAATTAATTTAACACTTGATAATAACAGTCAAGCTTACCACTAGGTCACGCAGACTGTGGCAAGTTTTGGTGTATTATTATTCAAACATCTGTTGGACAGGGCTATGATAGTTTTTGGCTTAAAGTTTGCCAGAAAACTGGCGCAGCACCATTCATACGTGTTGCCCTAAATGTCAGACTATCTTTAGAAATAATCCTTTAACTATGAAAAATAGAATTTCCATTCTCTCCAGTTGTTACTTTTACTCTGATACCGAGCAACAAGCTCTTACATATAATTATTCTCTGAGCAATCTCTGCTTAAAATATCTCATCCTTCATTCATCAAAGTGCTGCAGCTGACAAATCTTGATGCCTTTGTTCTCACCTTACAGGTCACTGCACAAATTGTTATTCACATTGGTACCTAGTTATTAAAGTTCCACATGAAAGGTTAATAAAATATATTAAAATACAATAGCTTAATTCTAGCAGGCACATGGTGTTGTCAAATGTTGATGATTATCCTTTTGTTTAAGAACTGGTGATAATCCTG
Organism: Phyllomedusa bahiana; assembly: GCA_025379985.1. Taxonomy (NCBI): domain Eukaryota; kingdom Metazoa; phylum Chordata; class Amphibia; order Anura; family Hylidae; genus Phyllomedusa; species Phyllomedusa bahiana. Next base: position 22,711 of record JAODAL010010344.1, on the reverse strand, counting down.
TTACATTTAAATCTCAAATGATAATAACAATGTGGGTTTAGACACAAAGTACACCCAGAAATCCTTACTATGAAAACTTATCATTTACTTATTAGTGGCAACAAGTACAAACCATCTAATAATTAGGCTCAAGAGCAATTGATCTCCCCAGATCAGTTTATTAGAGGTAATCTTTGGGTTAAGTAGTGGTTTTTCAAATTCAATGGGCTATTCCAAATTGGTTGTAATCTACACTGTTTATTAATTACGGGTCTGTAAGTTTGTTTCCATCCTGCACCATTGAACATGTTTGGTTACAAACAGTTCTACGCATATCTACCTGATCCACTGACATGTTACATGTGTAAAGGCAGTTAAGTTCTTATAACCAGTCCCAAAGGTTTACCAGATTTAACAAGTTCATAGGAGTTTACATTGTAAAGATAAAGTCAGGGTCATTATTCTTACACTGATGTACCTTAGAAGTCCCTGATGAGTATGAGCACAATCTCCTTACAAGTGAATGGTACATATTGAACTCATTATATTCCATCCCCCTAGCTTCACCAGTTGCATGTTGAGATCCAATGAGTGAGATGCAATGGATATGCTTTAGGTACTTTATTCATTGTACCTTGACAGATGATATATAGAGGATGACATATACAGGTAAAAAAAAATTCTATTCTCCAGTTCTGTGTAACACGTCTGGTCAAAATGGAGATACAGCAGAAATATGAAAGGATGTGACCTCACAGAACAGGAGCAGTAGCATATTGCAAAGACATATGGGAATTACATCATCAATATCTTACAAAACCTTCTACAAAAACCGGCCACAGGGTGGCAACAAACACACCAAACATAGTATGCAACAGCTTTAACATGAAATACCCATATAATAAATAGATCACATTTGGGAGCCATGGCTGGAAAAGCACAGTTGCACCACAACTGATATTTTAAAGAGCTTTCCAAGACTTTAAAAAAAACATACCACCAACCAGTGTGCAAAAATTAATCCATACTTATCTCTCCCATCAGCACCAATTCAGCGCTGCAAGAGCTCCAATGTCCCTCTCCCATCTTTGGTCCTCCATTGATGATGTTCTGTCATGTATCACATGATGCTGCAGCCAATCATGACCTCTGTGTTCATGCAGGTATGTGACTGCTGAGGCCATTGATTGAATGTGATCCATGTACGTGATGTCATCAGTGACGGACCAGGGAAGCAGGGGAACACAGGAGCTCTGGCAGCACTGGAACAGTGGTGATAAGAGAGGTAGGTATGGATTAATCTTCTGTTTAGGTGCAAAGGAAAGTGGTGGGGAAGTGTTTAAAAGTTTTGGAAAGACTCATTGGGCGGCATGTATGAACGGGGCTGTGCCAGATATCAGGGAGGCGAGGGGGACTAGAACCGTAGGGAAGCTTCACTATGGCATTTCTAGGAGCATTACAGCCGGAACAGGAAAACCACTTTCAAAGTAGTATACCTGAGCCAGAAATGTCGTACAAGCACTAGAATGTGCTTGATTTATGACCCGCTGTAGAGCGGGTTCATAAATCAGGCGCATTCTAGACTAATATTATGCGCATGAAATTTGGCGTTTAAACGTCAAATTTCATACATGTCGCCCATTATGTTCTGGTTGCAAGTATAACAAAGATAAATTTGACAGATAATGCAGCCTAATATTATGGCACAGAAAGTGATCTCAATTCTTTTAATGCTTTTCAGTGGCCCTTGTTGTGAAATAGGAGAAGATAACATGAAAAGCTGTGATATCAACATTAAGTTAAACTTCTACATCTGTACCATAACCCTACCTGTGCTCATTCCAATACAACTGCTGTTACATGGCGACCCACCCTAGATGGTTGCCGCCATAGTTGTCTTCATTGCTCTGTGTAGCTGATTGTTTCAGTCCCTTATCCCAGGAGGCAGCTGTGTCACTATTAACATAATATCCCCATATGTCACACTGGTTCTTGGTTATTTAATCCCTTAAAGGGGTTTTGCCACGATCTAATGTTGACGTGGGATCCTCCAAAATGGGTATATTAATCACTTTTCCAAATATATGTCATTAAAAAAAGTGAAGCTTGTGAGATCTACAGCCTTCCTTACATGCCCTTAGTTTCCTGACAGTTTACATTAGACAGGACCAGGAGCTGACAGGAGTTGCATTGTTTGCACTTCTTATCTGATGGCAGGGAACATGAAAGAGCTTTGAGGGGACTGGGGAGAAAAGATCCTGTGTCTTTTGAATAGAGAATCCATTGGTTGTAATGTAATTATCTGAGTAAATATGCAGACGCTCCCTGCACAGCCCTCCCCCCCCCTTCATTAGTTTTTGAACAAATGAAAGAACAATGCCTGCTTAGAGCTTATCTTCTCTCCTGTGCACAATACAGTTATCCCCTGTGGATTAGCCAAATAATGTTTACTTAGGTACAGAGACTGAATATCAGGAGCGTGCATGGGAGGTGGTGCAATGACATCACAGAGGAGGTACTCGTTTTTTTAAACACAGAAACACAACGCCCCTTTTCTCAAACCTCAAGAGGGGAGTATCAGCCTGTTAGATAAGGAACTTACTTCTTGGCAAAACCCCTTTAACAACTACCCGCCAACTTTTGATTTTAGACAGTGCAGGTCGTCTGTCTCCAGCGAGTCCAAAAGATGTCGCTGCAGACAGAGGGGTTTTGCATCTTCCAGCCCTGCAATTGTAGTTAATAGCTCTGTTCCTAGAGCAGTCGGGGGATTTCCCTTGCTCTGTCTGGTCACCAGGATTCCCGGTGACCCAATGACTATAGCCCCAGGGTTGTCTGTATAGTGACCCTGCAATCATAACACACTGGGTGTTGCCCTGAAAGCAGCCTGTGTTATACTGACAAAATGTATGAACGGGGGCAGCGCTTAGCGACCAAAAACTTGTCTGAGCCCTATTCTATAGATATATGAAGTTGTACACCCAAACTTGACTCATTCTGCTTCAGACACGAAACTTTGAATGTGGCAAAGTTGTACTAATGCGGCACAGTGTGACGCAAAATGTATAAATGCGCCAAAGTTTGTTACATAACTGTCATTCAAATCCATACCATTTTCAAAGTGGTATGGCTGAGACAAAATTTGCCATAGAAAGGGACACATGTATAAAGTGCTGTGAGGCTGTGAGACACTTTCATACATACTGGCACCTTCCATGTTCCTTAAAAGAGATTTAAAACTGGTGAGTAGAAGACAGGTTTCATACATGTCATCTATAGTGTAATGTATTAGCATACAGGAGTATGCTTATACACTATTAAATGTTAAAAAAGTGAAAAAAGTTATCCCTGAATGGGATTTAAAAATATAAATAAAAAACATAAAAAGTATAGAAAAAATAAAAACAAATAAAAAAAAAAACCTACACATATAAGGTATTCACACGACCATAGTAACATGTAACATTCATCTAAACAGGTTATTTAATGTGAAATATGAATGGTGTAAAAGAAAAAACAAATGCAGAAAAACTTTTTTATGTTCACACTGTAAAAAAGATTTTTTTTTAAAATTCTGCAGTGATTTATATGTAAACGTAAACCATGCCGCTAAAAATACAACGTCTCCTACATAAAATATGCCCTCATTCAACTGTGTCACTGAAAAAATAAAAAGGTTATGACTGTTGAAATGCAGGGAGGTTAAGATTTAAAAAAAACTTTAACTGGTCAGTAAGGCCAGTAGTTTACCTACTGTATATGAACATATTTTTCCTACTACTTTTTATTTTATGATTCTAGTTATTTTATTCTAATTTTTGTACATGATAATGAGGGCAGATATTTTGCCTTCCCTGCAGCTCTGAGCTGAGAACAGCAGTTCCGGAGACTTGCTTTACAATAGCTACATGGTCATAAGAAACCCCAGTCAAAAAGCAAATCTATGGCTTCTATGGGAGTGTGTAGCTTGTGTGCATTGTGCTGAGGTCAGTGTGTAATGAGAGGGAGGTAAACCATCTTACCTGTTACTGTGTTATTTGTCTCTTGCTATGTACTATTACCTCCCATTGTTATCCTGCTTGTGATGACTGCAGAGAAGTGATTTCTACAGAACACACCAACCTATTGTGCGGGTCTGTGACCAAACTACAATATTTCAAAAGTTATTTTTTTTGTAATATAGAGAGCAATATGGGAAATGAATAGAAAACAACCAAGCAAAATATGTTTCATGTAAAAACTTGATTTCAAGGACCCCCTTAGTTCATTAGGAATTGCTTATAGACACACTGCAGCACCAGTAATTTTGCTCACCTGCAGTTGAATACAGGATTCCTCACTGCTGTTACTGAGTCATGTGACCTGCACTGTGAGTTGCTGAAACACAAAGCTTGGTTGTGTGATCCAGAATTTAATCTCTCTCTACATTCCTACGGGAGGTTCAAAGTCACATGGGATTGCGTAGAGAAACGGATTTCCTGTCACCATCAAAAGCACTTTCATCTAATCAGACCTAACAGAGACTGTTGCATCATCCAGAAATCCTGTATTCAGCTGCAGGAATGCAAAGTTGCTGGCACTACTGTGTACCTAAAAGTAATTTCTGATGAACTAAGGGGGAAAAAAAACTGAAGTGGTCCTTTAAACATAAGACCATTTTCTAATGAAAGTTTTTATTTCAATGAACAATTATTTTATTTATTTAGTTTCATAACCTTTTCAGTCAGGTTAGAAACATATTGAGTGACATGTCAGAAAAGAGGCGCCACCATGCCAGTGTTAAGGTGCTTTAAATGAATGTACAGCGCACCTAAATGAATGAAACTTTCAAAAATCTGGCGTGTGGTATACCTTGCATAGTATAATTGATGTGTCTAATCTTGGTACATAGCATATTATAGCTAACATATTTGATGCACCTACTTTAGGTGCATTCAAACGTGTTGTGCCTGGCGTATAATGCGCCTAGTTTTGGTGTACGACAGTTCATTTATATCGAGAATAGGGTGTTAACAGTTTTGTACATGGAAATCCCTAAAGAAGCATTTATGCTATCTATCATACATGAAAAAAACTTTGAGATTCTTAGTTCGAAAACAAACAACAAATCTCCTTATAGTATTCCAGGTAGGAGAAAGAAACCTATAGATAAGGTACCCAGCATTTATAGCCATACAAAATTATCCCAAACTACTAGAATCAAATGCCTAAGGGTGTAATATTTACGCTAAAACGTAACTTTTATTCCTAAGATACATTAAAAATATATAAAGTACAAATAACTACCAAAATACAATCCTGCCAAGTACGCGGAGTAACCGCCCCGAAAAGGGCGACCCCTCAAAGAAAGACCTTAACTGTATAAAAAGATATACCGCAGATAGTGCACAGGACCAAAAAACATACAAAAATAATATACATACATAAAAACTATCACCATAAACAATACCATAAAGTGTATCACAAACAAAAACAACACAAATCTATGCTGAATAGAACATCCACAACAACCAACGCGTTTCTCCCGTAGATATCACGGGTTCATCAGGGAGATAGGGAACCAGCATAGGACAAAAACAATAATCAAAATGATAATAATCCAAATAAGAGAATGAAATGATAATAATCCAAATAAAATGAAATTAAATATGCACTCTTACGTCCCTTAAAAGATGCAATCGGGACGAGGTCCTAGATAGATGCACGATCCTGCTAACAATGAAGATAGGAAAGCAGTAAGATCCAACTCGCTGTCACACTCATAAATACCTGTGCTGCATATCGGCGTCCGGAAAAACCAACTGCGCATGCGCGAACTACATTTCGCCCGAAAACTACAAAATGACTATCTGCGGTATATCTTTTTATACAGTTAAGGTCTTTCTTTGAGAGGTCGCCTTTTTCGGGGCGGTTACTCCGTGTACTTGGTAGGATTGTATTTTGGTAGTTATTTGTACTTTATATATTTTTAATGTATCTTAGGAATAAAAGTTAAGTTTTAGCGTAAATATTACACCCGTAGGCATTTGATTCTAGTAGTTTGGGAGATTCTTAGTTCACATGTTTTTGATTAAAAAATGCTTAAGCCACCCACGAACTTACAACGTGATCTCAGGTCGGGTGGTCCTACGCTATCTTTACCTCTCAATAGAGCCAAATTTAGGCCTCTCATTGGGTCAACCGACCTCCATTATCCAGAGAGAAAGAAATAAAAAAACACCAACCTTGCAAGCTGCACTCATATAACAGCCTGTGAAAATGGGTGGGGTGCAGGAAACCAAATTGGAGGCATCTCTTCCTCCCTATATAGATTATAAGCAATATATGCCAAATACAACACATAGTTCTGCACAAAAAAACATTTCTGAAAAAACACAATGTGAACCTGGGTGCTACTGGCAGGGTTACAGCATATATATATATACACACGCACACCATTACCAGTGGCACACCACTGCAAAATTGCAATAAAATACATGGAAATCCCTAAAGAAGCATTTATGCTATCTATCATACATGAAAAAACTTTGAGATTCTTAGTTCACATGTTTTTGATCAAAAAATGCTTAAGCCACCCACGAACTTACAACATGATCTCAGGTCGGGTGGACCACCCGACCTGAGATACGTTGTAAGTTCTGTGGGTGGCTTAAGCATTTTTTGATCAAAAACATGTGAACTAAGACTCTCAAAGTTTTAACAGTTTTATGGCGCAAAATACACCAAAAAATGGCGTGGCCCTAATGGGACATGTCATCCATTGTCTATTGCACCTGTTTTATAATCCCAGGCCAATATCAATGTAAAGATATATTTTTATATATTATATTAGTTTTGTTCATGGAAAATTATTATTATTGCCGTCTATGTTATTAATGTACATTTCTCAGATACTATCCCAAGTCCATATGTGAAGTGCGTAAACTATGTTCTCAATAATGACAAATACATTGATTACACAACAATTGAATTGATTATTTCAAAGGTTTTTAAAAATAACACACAACAAGCTGTGCTGTATAATCTGCTTTCAGCGTGGTGGACATATTTTGCTGCACAATTAATCTATCTTCCTAATGCTATTCTTTGTAGAGGAAAAAATTGTTGCCTATACTCATAAGAGGCCAATTAAAAAATATCTCTCTGTAAGCAAAAGTGGGCTCAATAAACATGTGTGCCGCTATTGTGTAACCATCTGGCAAATTTCTGATTAACTGGCAAACTTCCATTTCTCTTTTTTCCCTTATGCAATTGTTCGCATTGCATGTGGCATTCAAACAAAATCAAAACCTAATAACTATTTATTATTTATACATAGCGCTGATAGTGGAATACAAATGTCGGCGGCAAAAGGGAAAAAAAACTTTTTTATGGAGTTGTAAAGCCTCAGGTTTTTACTGTATAACAAAGGATTGTATCTACAGGCATACATGTTTACACTTAGGGTATGTTCACACGGCGTAATTGCAGCACGTACAGTACGCATCGCAGTACGTCGGGTGATTTGGGAGTCGCGCTGATCAGCTGGCCTCATTGACATTCATTACTCGCGGCACGTATTCGGCGCCAATAATTGACATGTCACTTATCTCCCCGCGCGTACAATATGATCATATTGTACGCGCGGGGGGACGAGGTGTAATCCATAGTTCTCTATGAGAGCTATGGATTACCGTAATTATGGGGCACATTTCACCGCGTATTAAGCGCAGTACGTGGTGAAATATGCCCGCAATTACACCTAAAAATAAGGCATGTGAACATACCCTTAGACTTTAAAGGCTTTGTCCTCATTCTCAACCAAACTTTCTTCATACTCCTTTTATAACTAAATTGAAAATAGATTTAAATTAAAAAAAAAGTATTGTTTTTTTTCTCTACAGCTTCTATTCAGACCTATGCGTCTCTATGGGAACAGAGAAACCCTGTGTAATTCAATCTTGCAGTCATCCACTCTTTAATTTCTCTCCTACGCTTTCCTAATTCACCCAATTTAAGATAACTGATGGTTAGCAAGAGTTGGGACAGATGGAAAAGAGTATGGCCTTTATGTATGAAAACTGTCTAGCAGTAAGACTGTCTTCAGGGGCGTCGCTATAGGGGGTGCAGAGTTAGCAGCCGCTGCCGGGCCCTGCAGGCTGAGAGGGCCCAAAAGCCCTTCTGCCATATAGGGAGACACCAGCATTGTAAGTGGCACATGGTAGCTGGGGGGCCCATTTCACATTTTGCACTAGAGCCCAGGAGCCTCAAGTTAAGCCTCTGTCTGTCTTTGTTGCCCATAGCAACCAATCAGAGCTCAGCTTTCATTTCATATAGTCCTCTGGAAAAATAAAGGCCGAGCTCTGATTGGTTGCTACGAGATCTGATTGGTTGCTATGGGCAGCAGAGACGGTCTTACTGCTAGACAGTTTTTATATGTAAGACCAAATCACTGCAGGATAGGACTATGCACGATTCTGTCTGTTACCATGGAAATGTATAGGTCGGCATAGCAGATGCAGACACAAAACAACAAGACATTTTTAATTAAGATCTACTGATTCATGCTTTAGATTTGGAGCGCTTATTATCTACATGTAGTGGAATACCAATGTGGATGGCAAAAGAAAACAATGTAACTTATTTTCTGGAATTGTATGGCCTCAGGTTTTTACTGTATGACAAAAGATTGTTTTATATATATATAATATATATATATATATATATATATAATAATATTATATATATATATATATATTTATATATATATATATTATATACATCAGCAATAATGTCGGAACACCTTTTACTTTTTTATGCAATATGGCGGTAACCGTGCATTTAGCATGTAGACAGGGGTTTTCAAGACAATCCCGCATTTCAAACCCGAACATCGTTGGGGAAGAAAGGTGTTTTGGTCCCTTTGAACGTGGCATGGTTTTTGGGTCCAGAAGGGCTGGTTTGAGTTTTTCCCAGAAATGTGTCTCCGGGATTTTCAGCACAACCACTCTAGGGTTTACAGGAATGGCCCGAAAAGAAAAAAAAACCATGAGCGGCGCCCTGGGGGCGGAAATGCCTTTTTATCCCAAGGGGCAAAGGAAAAAGGCGCGGTCGGCTGATAGAAAGGCAACAGTGACTCAAATAGCCCCCGTTAAACCCAAGGGTAGGCAAAAGGGCATCTCTAAACGCAGGGAACGGCGAAACTTTGGGGCAGAAGGGTACACAGAGAGACCACCCCGGGGTGCCACCCCTTTCAGCTAAGAACGGAAACTGAGGCTTTCCAATTTCCCCCCCCCCCCAACCCCCCCCCCCTCATCGAAATTGGACGAGAAATTGAAAAAACGGCCGGGTCTGATGAGTCTCGATTTCTGCTGCGACTTTGGATGGGGGTCAGAATTTGGCGTCAACAAATGAAAGCAGGATCCACCCTCCTTGTATCAACGGTTCGGTGGGGTGGTGGTGTCATGGTGGGGGGAAATATTTTCTTGGCATTTTTTTGGGCCCCTTGGTACCAAATTGGCCCATCGTTGCAACACCTTGTTAATCTATGCCACGAAGAATTGAGGCAGTTCTGAAGGGCAAAGGGGGTCCAACCCGGGTTACTAGCAGGGTCCTAATAAAGTGGCCGGTGGTGTATTATATAATAATAATTATAAAATAAATATAAAAATATATATATTACTGAAGGTGCGGGACACCTTTTATTTTTTTGAAAATATTGTATTCTATCATTTCATGGGACAACACTGAGGATATGACACTTTGATACAATGTAAAGTAGTCAGTGGACAGCTTGTATAACAGTGCAAATTTGGTGTGCCCTCAAAATAACTCCAAACACAGCCATTAATGTCTAAATCACTGGCAACAAAAGTGATTACACCCCTAAGTGAAAATGGATAAATTGTGTCCAATTTACCACGTTCCCTCCCAGGTGCCATGTGACTCGTTAGGCCCCGTTCACACGGCTTATTTCCCGACGGATTGGTGCGCCGTATTGAGCGCACAAATCCGCCGTGAATAAGGGGCGGGACGGGGGCGGGGCCGGAGCGCGGCGGGGGCGCCGCTCCCGGCCCCATAGACTGTCATTATCTACGGCGCGTCCGCGCCGTAAATAATGTGCATGTCACTTTCTCCCCCGCGGCGGATTTGCCGAGCGGGAGGAGCGACGGAATCCACTATTCTACTATGAGAGCAGTGGATTACGTAATGATAACGAGTGATTGGTGGCCCGTATTCAAAGCGCAAAACCGGCGCGGAATACTGCGCCAATCCGTCGGCAAATAAGCCGTGTGAACGTGGCCATAGTGTGAAACTGGCACAATTTGTCCATTTTCACTTAGGGGTGTACTCACTTTTGTTGCCAGCAGTTTAGACATTGATAGCTGTGTGTTGAGTTATTTTGAGGGCACACCAAATTTACAAGCTGTACACTTACTACTTTACATTGTATCAAAGTGTCAGATCTCCAGTGTTGTCCCATGAAAAGATATAATACACTATTTATAAAAATGTGAGAACTCTATTCACTTTTGTGAGATACTGTATTTACTGGTGGATTCAATGAAATGGTCAGGTCCACCTTCCTAACCAAACATTTTCTATTTCTCTTTTGCAATTAAAATTAAAAATTAAGCAAATTTTCAATAGATTAAAATTTCAAAAACCCAGATGTATTTCTTCTCTCTACAGCTCCTTTGCATACCTATGTGTCCGTATAGCAACAGAAAACAAACCCTGCGTAGTCTGATCCTACAGTCATCTATTCTTACATTTGTCTCCTACTCCTTACTAATCCACTCAATTTAGGGTAACCCACCTTAGCAAATTTAGAGACGTAGGAAAAGGAGTATGACTGTTGTATCGGACTATTTAGAGTTTGCTTTTAGTCTACTACCAGGGAAATGTATAGCTCTCCACAGGAGCCGTAGATACAAAAGAACAGGACATTTTTAATTAAGATTTAATGCTTCCGTTTTTTAGATGTGGTGCATGGGAACATTAAAGAAAATGTTGGTTGCCAAAGTGGACAAAACCTGTAGTTTGTTAACTACACCCTCAAGACCATTCAGAGATTGTCACTGACATTAGTTCAGCAGGGAGCTAACAGACTAAATTCCCTAACTCAGGCAAAAGCAAATTTCAGTTTCATAGGAAGTCAATTAAGCTATCAGTATATAAAGCCAGAGTGCTCAAAGGAACCCACACAAACATAGGGATATACAATCTCCATGAAGATGCACTCCCAAGTCAAGGGCTATCCCCAGCAACCGATTGTTAGAGCCACAAATCATATACATAAGTCATATACAGTAACTTTGTAACTGGTATCAAATGTTTGGCTCTAAAACACCATCAAAGGTTGGGTCATTGGCGAGCATTGCTGTACTTTATCAGAGACTGGACTTACTGAAGGATCCACTGGTATTTAGCTGAGCCAGTCCAAATCTGCTTGCTTAATTTGATCCAAGAACCCCAGTGTTACAGTACTAGCCACAGAGCTGTTGATAATTTTATTGCTATACTACAAAATTTGTGTGTGTGGGAGGGCAGGGAATTGAGAAAATTAGTGGAAAAAAATTGTATTTGTTGATCACAGGAACTAATTTGATCCCTTGATTGCTACAGTAGGCCACTTGGCCCTGATGGTCTTGGACCATCTCACTGTATTATTGGACCTCAAGCAGATATTTATGAGGGTTTTTTCACCTTAATATCTTAAAGGGGTGTTCCCACCATGTACTTTGATGACATATAGATAGGATATGCCATCAAAATGTTATAGGTGTGAGTCCACCTTCTGGGAACTTGCCTCTGAACGCCTCGGCTAACTATGGAGAGCTTCTGCACAACTTACTATTCTGTTCTATGGGAGTTCTGAGTACAGGTGAGCAGTGTGTTCCCAAAGAGGTGGTACCTGCAGCTATCCGTTCGATATGCCATCAGTATGCCATCAAATCTTACAATCTACAAATGTCAGATGCATAATTTCCTGGTCCTTAAAGCCACAACATATCATTTATATGACTGGTATCTTTCTATATGGCAGAGAGGCCTTCACAGGCACCAGGAATGGGTATGGGCACAACCTCTAGACTCCCTGTTGTTATGACCCTATGTCATGTATTATATCATGGGGGTGTACATTATTAAAAAAAAATTGTTTTCAATGTGTCTTGAGAAATAAAGAAAAGTATATTACAAAATAATGGTTTTCCAAGTTTACTAACCAGTGCATCACAATTTTTTGGGCTTCATGTTGCTTGGTTTGATAAGCAGATACTTTTTGGCTGTACAACTGCCAGCACTGATCAGTGGGAACGTAGAATGATTTTCAATCATCTCTTGCATTAAAACACCTGCTGCTTGTCTGCACCAAGTTAGACATGGCATAGAATAAGTGCATCATGTAATTTGCTGATACATTTTACAAATGCTGCGCTTTTCACCTTCTATTATTTCAAGAAATCTATATTTCTGTAATATTTTTGCGCTGCACATTTTGTAAAGGTTTTCTAGGCCCTAAAGGCACACATAAGGGCTTTAACTAATAATATACTCTGCAAGACATAAAACTCTACTTCAGAAATACAATTTCACCACTATGCAGATAGTGCAGCCAATAAATCAATCACTGGCGAGTCTATAAGACGCCATAATGGATCATTACAATGACAAATTACATCTTTTATAGAAGTGACCCTTTAAAGGGAAATGCAGTCCAAATTTTCTTATGTGTTATAGACAATAGACTGGCAATCAAACCCCTTTGGCAGAGCCCCAAAATTTCTTTTAACGGGCTACACATACTATTAATGATCTGAATGGCCTTTTGCTTAGAATATGTCAGATTTTAGTGACAGAAATCTCTAGACAGTGTCAAAGGGATTGTAGCTCTTTACGAAACTGTTTTATTCAGGAAATCAGTGGAGGATGAAGATCACAGACTCGATCAATGTGATTTCACTTGAAGCAAATTCAGACACAGTGGGGCCACCTTTACTGTTTCTATCTAAAAGTTAGACATTGTAACTTAGGGGGAAATGTATGAAGTGATTTACGACAGTTTTCTGAGTATTCTTTTCAGCTGTTTTACACTAAGACTTATGCAAATTTTGGGTACAATTGCCTAACAAACATAATAAAATGTGCGCCATTGTAAGCCTTAATAAATTTAAGCCTTAATAAATTTGCCACATTTTAATCCTATGCACTTTTCATTAAGACAGGTGTATTTTCTGCCAGTCCTAATACATATAGTGCCAAGCAAACGTGTAACAATGTTTTCATCTTTTGACTTTCAGGCTCCATATCTCATCACTAGCCACTCTAGCTTTGAACGTGAGACTACCATCATTTTATAGGCAATCATATTGGCTATCCCATACATAAATTTGACTTGCAACTATTCAGCATATGCTTAGTTATGCAGATTCTTGCATTGTTACTGTTTTGCTCCAGGTGGTGGAACAATCTTTTTCTTCTTGTATAGTACAAATTACAACCTGTTCTCACATTCTTTAATAGCTCGTGTATTATTAGGTTAATTCCCAAGAAAAAGGTCACTGGTTCAATTGTGGAGCAGTCATGAAGAAGATTTCCAAAGAAAAGAGAAGCCACATCATCTAGCTCATCAATAGCGATCTCTGAGCCAAGAAAATTGCCAAACTGCATTATAGGTATTAGAGGTGTCCCTGGTAAGTGAACTGAGATGTAAGGACAGATAGTGAGCCCTAAGGCTAGGAACCCTAAATCTGTCCCTGCCTACTTCCCCATCTGGCCCTAGATGGCCGTCGGCAACTGGGCAACAGTCCCTACCCTGATAAAGTGCACACAGAAGGTGGACAAGACGTACAAACAGAAAAGAGTGGTCAGGCAGAACGGGTCAAAGGACAGAGTGGGCAAAGAGGCACCAAAAACGTGAGACGAGAGAGGAGTCAGAGGACAAGCAATAGATCAAGGAACCAAGCAGAAAGAAATAAGATACGCACACCATGTCAAGAGAGGTCTATCAGCGGCAAGGGTGATCATTCAGGAGGAGCAATAAATAGGAAGCCAGGGACCTGGTCCAGAATGTGATTGGACTGGCTCCCTGGCATCCTGGACAAAGACTAGTGGTGAAGACGTCTGTCAAACATCATATACTGATTAACCAGTTCCCAGGACAAAAACAGCAGACGGGTGTGTCAAGAACCCACTTAACACAGCACAAAGTCTAGGGCTGTGTTCTGACTGAGATGAAAACAAAGTGAAATGAAGTCCCTTCAATCATTCCAAAGCCAAGAGGTGGACGTCTAGGCAAAATATTGAAGCGTATGCTCCAGGCAAAATACCGGCTCGTATACTTCATAATAGTGAGATCACAGACGTTCAGGCAGCCACCACATGACACGCATTACACAAGTCTGGAATGATGGCACAAAAATGGTGAAGAAGCCTCGACTTCAAAATCATCATGAGAAACGTTGGCTCAAGTTTCAAGTATGAAAAGTGGAAAGTAGAAGTTTGGAAACATGTAATTTGAAGTGATGAGATGAAAGTCAATAGACTGGGCTATGATGGATGCAAATGCGTCTGGGAGAATTAATGGATAAGGGGGCTATTAGATCAAGAAATTGAAGCAACTGTCAAGTTCGGTGGAGGAAGCCTGATGATATGGGGATGTTTCACAGCCAAAGGCATTGAATACTTGCCCAGGAACGATGGTCTCAGTGCTGAGCTATATATGAGTATCTTACAAGATAAGTGCACTTTGTATACTCGAGTACTATGGGTATGAAAAGGATGACATAGTGTTCCAACAGGACGACCTGAAGCAAACGTACAACTCACAGTCACTTTGTAGTCTGCGAGTTCTGCAGACTATATGCCGTGGCAGATATATTCAACCCTTCCCACAGTCAAACAGTCAAATACATTTCAGACAGGTAACCCCAGCTTAACTAAGCCTTCTGACTTATATAGACCAGAAAAAGCCTGGCCTGGATATATGGGAATAGTCCTTCCACCCAGACTCTCCAGTAAAAAGCCAGCCTGGATTAACTGCTTTCCAGCAGCTATGCTAACATTCACAAAAAGTCAGTAACTTAAGGTTACTGACAAAAGGCTGCCGGCTTACTCCACCGAGGCCAGACTCGGTGACCCGTATCGGCCATCCACAACATGTGTAATCACTACATATATAATAAATCACTACATATCAAAAAGGCACATAGGAATTTTTGGAAAAGCATTTCTGCTACTTAGAATACATGAAACATTTTGGGGTTCTTAGTTCCCATTTTTGATCAAAGCCCACCTGCCAATCGACAAGGGGACCTCAATACAGGTGGGAACCTACTCTAACGTTACCTATTCAGACCTATTCAGTGTTAATAGTGTGCTACTGAAATTAGATTGTGTTTGTATGTTACTGCCACATCAGTGTGCACCTATGCTCATTTTAAAGAAAAAAAATTTTGGGATGTGCAGAACCAAAAATTGTTTTCTAGACTATAAATATATATATATATATATATATATATATATATATATATATATATATATATATATATATATATATACATATGATAATGAATATATGATTAAACTTTTCGCTAGTGTCTAACTATGAATATAAAATATAGTTGGTATCCCAGTAATCATGATGACCCATAGGTTATCATGTTATTCATACCGCATGGTCATCAGTGAAAACAATTAATTAAAAAAAAAATATTTTTTTATATCTTATATTTTTCACTTAGGGATAAGTAAGACTAACCCTAACCCTGGGATTCCCTAGATGTGGCCTAGGGTTAGTGCTGGAGTTAGTTCGGGGGTTGATTGTTTTGGACAATGTTCACTAAAATCTGAATCTGACTGCCCTGAATTGAATCATTGAAATTAACGACAAATTTTCCTTTAATACAAAACACAAACAAGCCATAGTCGTCAGCACCATAATAAGCTTTGTTCTTAAGCTGTGAAATAGTGTTTACTGAGGACGCATAGAAGGGGTGATAAACATGGTCATATATTTATTATTGCAGATTGAGTGCTCATGATTTGTTAGACAGTCTCTTCATTAACCAATTACACTTAATACATAAAGCATACAGGAAGAACCAGTCTTCACTTGCATGAATACATTGTACCATTTAAATGGCTTCTTGCTGGACTTATTTACTTCATGAATCTCTAGGACCAGCGCACACACAATATTTTCTATTGTCTGAGTTGAATGCAGGGCAGAAACTGGTGCTAACAATGTAACAATATAGAAGTGCCCACCAAAATGCACAGCCCTCCTGTTATCTTCGTCCTTTTTATAGATTAGAGTGGTTTCTCAAGGGAAAGAATTGCTTTTCCTACCATGTGTTTTTTCTATTTGTAAAGCTTATTGTGTTGAGATTTCCTGCACTATACATTGGTGCTGCTGAATGAAATGGAAATACACACAAATGCCTCATGTATGTCTCTATACAGATGAACAATTGATTCTGTTGGGAGGGCTTTTTGGCTGCTAATCAGAGGGCTACATAAAACCTCCAAGGGATAGAAAATTAAAAAAAATACTGAATTGTAATGCTGCAATCCTAATAAACGTGGCAGCTAGTGTGACCTGTGTCTAGCCTGGTAAGAGTCTAGAAAACAATATTTGGTTCTGCACATCCGAAAAACTTTTTTGAAAAAAATTAGCATAGGTGCACACTGATGTGTCAGTAACATACAAACATAATCCGATATCAGCAGCACACTAATAACACTAAAAAACTATTAAAGTCACATAGGAACTTTTAGAAAAGCATTTCTGCTACTTAGAATACATGAAAAAATTTTGAGGCTCTTAGAGTATGTTCACACGATGTACTGTGGCGAGTACATCGTGTGTCTCGGGAGCTCACGCTGATCAGCGCGTACCCCCGCGGCGCGGGGGGGGCAGACAGCCCGCCGGCCCCCTAGACATGCGTTACTTGTCGCTTATCTCCCCGCGCGTACAATACAATCGTATTGTACGAGTGGGGAGAGGAGGCGTAATCCATAGTTCTCTGTTAACTATGGATTACCGTAATTTCGGAGCACATCTCGCCCATATTAGAGCGCAAATACGCAGCGAAATGCGTGCCGAAATTACACCGTGTGAACATACCCTTAGTTCACAGGTAGGAACCTACTGTTCAGACCTCCACATTTCAGGGAGAGAAGCTTCCGGTTACAAGGTACTCTGCATTGATTTTGATTGTTTGAACTTTGTTTGATTACTTGTTTGTCTAGATATTGATTAAGGCCATGTTCACACGGCTTAAAATGGGCCGTATTTCGGTCCGTAATTACGCGCCGAAGTGCGCCAATTACGGGCCGAAAACGGCCCGTTCATTACGGTAATTCACAGTTCTCATAGAGAACTATGGATTACGTCTCCTCTCCCCGCCCGGCGAATCCGCCGGGCGGGGAGATAATTGACATGTCACTTTCTAGCGGCGTATACGCGCCGCTAGCAGTGATAGTCTATGGGCCGGCGAAGTGCCGGCCCCCTGCTTACTCCCCCGCTCCCGCCCCGCCCCCGTCCACACGGCGTAATTGCGGGGCGAAATTACGTCCCACAATTAAGCCGTGTGAACATAGCCTAACAAGGAACTTATATACTGTCCTTGCATAGGGACTCTCTGATGTCTATGTCCAGACCTACTTGGTAACATACAGGAATAGACACAGGACATTTTTCAATTTGGCTAATGCCTACGACCTGAGTAACATTTTTCTTCTCACTGAACTAAGACTTGTCTGTACATGCCATCTTGTAATATTTTATGTGTCTAGTTGCTGTTTTATACTCTATCCTTGTACTCTCACATATACACAGACAGCCACTTCATACTATATACTTGTAATATACTGTATAGTGTGCAACAGAGCTGCGCACAATGGCACAGATTTATCCATATTGTCTAATGCTTATGTGGAAAGTTAGACTTGACTGTCTTACAATGTACTACATGTATAGCATTGATAAATCTGGCACATGTTCGAACTGTCTAGTCCAGTAATGGCGAACCTTTTAGAGCCCGAGTGCAAAAACCACAACCAAGAACCCCCTTATTTCCCGCAAAGTGCCAATGACGATGGCGCGAAGCAGGAGGAGGCGTCAGGAGACGCAGCCACA
Organism: Phyllomedusa bahiana; assembly: GCA_025379985.1. Classification (NCBI taxonomy): domain Eukaryota; kingdom Metazoa; phylum Chordata; class Amphibia; order Anura; family Hylidae; genus Phyllomedusa; species Phyllomedusa bahiana. The sequence goes on along the minus strand of JAODAL010010344.1, from coordinate 4,611 downwards.
GAACAGTTAATACGAGGGATGTGAGGGCCGCTCAGGACGTTGTGTATGTTGCAGCCATCTCATCCTTCGTACTGACAGGGCCGCCATCAGGAATTTCAGGGCCCCATACCGCCAAAGTGATTACCCCACAGTAGATAAGCGGGTCACCACTGACACCCCTGTCACCTGACAGTATCACCCTGCCCGCCCCAGTAATGCAACACCCACACACACATGCGTTTTTTTTGGAGAGAAAAAGTAACCAATGGAGGTCTATGGGGAGAAAAGCAGTAGAAACTGCTTGAGAAAAAAGCTACATGTACAGCATGTTGGGATTTAAAAAAAAATACGACTGAACCCCCCTCCCCCAAGAAAAAAAAAAAACACAAATAAAAGAAAGCAAAGTCTGTAGTGTGCTCTATATTTGCCTATTGTTTTCCAGCTAACATATGGTCGCTGCAGATTTTAAAAAATAAATAATTTAAAAGCCTTTAAAAAATGGCTAAGCTTTTAGTAGCATTTTGCTAGCGTTTTTTTTTTTTTTTTCCTTCTGCAAAACCGTGACGTGTGAAACTACCTTTGAGGCAGTTTTACACAAAAAAACAAACTAAAGCCAGATATTAGCTGGAAGTCAATAGGCAAATCCATGTTGATTTTATTTCTTAATTTTGTCATAGGTAGTTTTTTCAAAGTGCAGTATGCTGGAGTTGTAGTGGGGTTTTTTTTTTCAAGCTATGTGTCCTTTTTTTCTCACCCATGAACTTCCATTGTTGTTTTGGGTTTTTTTGCATTAAAAAAAAAAGTATGTACAGGTATAACGTCTCTTTTATGTGCTTTTTAGATTTGTTTCACATGATTTGTGAGAGGGAAAAATGTGTCAGAAAAAAAATACATGTACCAATTTACACAAAAACTGAATGAAAAAACTAATGTCACCAAAAAAAAAAAAGCATGCCGCTTTCCAACCTTTTTATAACCCCAAAAATATTTAAAATTGAAGTGTGAATGGGGCTTTGTATATGTAGTCCATCAGGTCCGAAAAAACCACACACATTGGTCTTATATACTGTACTCATTGCTGTACCACCTCAGCAATTGTGTGCAGAATTGGGGGACAATGAAAAACTGGATGGTTCATCCCTGAAGGGGTTAAAGCGATTTATAATCTCAGTAAACCCCTGCCCATCTGATCGAAGGGGTTAATACATGCCTAATCCTGTGGACACTTGAGGGGTTAATTAATCTGTGATCGCCGGGATCCGCTATCAGTAAAGCCAGTCGGGACAATCTCTCTTCTGTAGCAGTCACCAGAGGGTTAACTGCTCTCAGGGTCTCTGTGGTGTAAATGGCTCTAAACAGCTTGTACAAAGCTCTACTGGGGAGATCACAGAGCTCCGCTCACCTGCTGACGAAAGAGTTAACAGGACACCAGTGAGGATCCACTCAGAGTAACCACCATCACCTTCTGCTTATGAATTTCTAAAGAGCTCTCACGCTCCGCTCGCTCCTGCAGGGGGGCATATTATACTACAGGGCAGGGGCGTAACTTTGGTTCAAAAAGTGGGGGGGACCAATTTTCCCTCTCATCCCCTATCTTCCTATCCCTCCCTCTCTCCTTCACTCGCCTTCCCTTTCACTTCCCCTCCCTTCCCTTCTCTCCCCTCCTCTCCCTGCAGTGAAGCGGCCCCCTCTAACCCAGCTGGGAGGTCTGAGGAAGTGCTGTGAGCTCTCCCAGCAGGTCCGGGCGGAGTCCTTATTATGGCAAACACTTTTGGTGCAATCCGTAAGGTTATGAGTCGCTCTCTAATTACTGAAGTTTAGAGCCGGACTTGGACTGAAAAGCAGCCCTTGCAGTGAAATCGAACCAGCGCACCTATAATATCTCCCCCTCTAGATGGAAATAAAAAATGTGCAATGCAGCAAATTTCGCTTAACCCCTCCCATCCCCCATCACTTCTCCATTAAATTTGTAATACACACAACAGAATGAAGAAAATAAAAAGAACCCAATCTTACTGCACCCCTAGGAATCACTTATGTCCCATACTGTACCCCAAAATGTATTTTATTGCATTCAATACACCAGAAATTACAGCACTCACTGCACCCCAGAAATGAATTATATTACACATGGGAGCCACAGAAATTACATTACTAACTGCACCTTAGAAATGAATTGCACATTGTACTCAAGTAATAATATAACTCACTGTACCCCAAAAATGTGTTATATTACACACTGAACCCTAGAAATGAATTACATTATTTACTGTATTCCAGAGATTACATTACACTGTACCCCAGAGATTACATTACTCACTGTACCCCAGAGATTACATTGCACACTGTACCCCAGAGATTACATTACTCACTGTACCCAAGAGATTACATTACACATCATACCGCAGGGTTTACTACTTTACACACCATACCCCAGAGATTACATTACTCACTGTACCCTGGAGATTACTACATTACCCACTGCACCCCAGAGATTAGTTTACACACCGTACCAGGGATATTACTTCATTATTCACCGTACCCCAGAGATTACATTACACACTGTACAACAGAGATTTTTACATTACACTGTACAAAAGAGATTATATTACACCGTACCCCAGAGATTATTACACTACACACTGGACCCCAGAGACTACATTAGAAAAGGCACCCCAGAAATTGTCTTTGTATATATACATATATTGAACATAGACACCCTACAGTTTTTCGGCACTGACAGTGTTTGCTTGTTGGAAATTTGGTGCTTGTAAACGCAGAATTCCAAAAAGAAAACGAACCTAGTCTGCCCGAGGCAGATTTCTGCCTTCTATCCTTTAGTGCATAAAACACCTCGAAGAATTCTTTGTAGGCGCTGACAGTAACACGCAAAAAATACTCAAGTAAAATCAGTGTCATCTAAACAACTACACTGATTTTACATAGGGTATAATGTAAATAAATTTCATCTCAGATTGGACGCCGGTTCTGAGGCAAATCCAGCACTGAACCAGCATTCATATCTTCCGCATGAATATATCCTTAAGGTATGTTCACACGGCGTATAGGTGGCGTACTGTGCGCTCTGCTATATGCCGGGTGTTTTAGAAGTACGCGCTAGCCAGTCCACACTTCTAAAATGCTTAAGTGCAGGGAAGAAGTGACATGGCTAGACACATGGCTGTACAGTATATACACATCTCACAGTACATACCCTACTCACATACACACACAACGCCTGGCACCCTTGTCCCCTCCTCACCTGTCTCCTGTAGTCTGGTGTAGTTGGCATTCCGCAGAAGCTTCTCTTCTTCTGTGATGAGGGCTGAGCATAGGGGAAGTGGTAAACGATGAGAGGGAAAGATACCTACACAGCCCCAGATACAGAGTATGCTGGACTGTGAGCAGCAGTCTGATTGGTGAAGCAGCCCCTGCTGACTCCTGCTCTACCAATCAGCGCTGCTCTCCCTCTGCACTGACACTTGAGGCTGCTACTTACTCTGTCCCCCCAGGAAGCACAGCAATATAGGAAGCAAAAGGTTAACTCCTTCCTCCTCTGTGCTCTGCTCTCCCTACTTACTGTCTTCTCATGCTTTCATATGGATTATTTTTATTGAAGTGGCTAAAAAGTGGGGGGGATCGTCCCAGAAAAAAGTGGGGGGGACCAGTCCCCTCCGTACCCCCCTAAAGTTACACCTATGCTACAGGGGGCATATTATACTACAGGGGGCATATTATAAACTACAGGGGGCATATCATACTACAGGCGTAGCATTTTATAAACTACAGGGGGCATATTATACTACAGGGGGACATATAAACTATAGGGGGAATATTATAAACTACAGGGGGTTTAATCTAAACTACAAGGGGCATATTATAAACTACAGGGGGCATATTATGTTACAGGGGGCATATTATAAACTACATGGGGCATATTATACTACAGGGGGCATACTATAAACTACAGGGGGCATATACTACAGGGGACATATTATAAACTACAGGGGGCATATTATACTACAGGTGGCATATTATGAACTACAGGGGGAATATTATACTATAGGGGGCATATTATGCTACATGGGGCATATTATAAACTTCAGGGGCATATCATACTACAGGCGTAGCATATTATAAACTACAGGGGACATATACTACAGGGGCTCATTTAATAAACTAAAGGGTCCATATCATACTACAGGTGTAGCTTATTAAAAACTACAGGGGGCATATTATAAACTACAGGAGGCATATTGTACTACAGGGGGCATATTATAAACTACAGGGGCATATTATAAACTACAGGGGGTTTAATCTAAACTACAGGTGGGATATTATAAACTACATACGGTACCTACATACTGTATTGTGGGATTTAACTTTCTCCTATATAGGAATACAAAACTAAAACTTGGTGCACAAATGGGAGCCCCATAGCCATTTGGGGGCACTTTTATTGTTATAAGCACAAGGGGGTCATTATTATCATTTGGGGCACTATAGCTAGGGAGTTTGTATAGAGGTAGGAATTGTTTGGGAAGTGCTGATAAAGTGAGGAGTCTAAGATATTTGTTTTTGTAAATTCAACAGTGAAGAGTCATTGCCGGGAGAAGATGCCATGGCGGCTGG